>JAWNOR010000094.1:0-95000 GCA_035045885.1 Drosophila borealis
ATTTTTGAAATGTTTGAATGCAGATTTATAGTAGGGATCCCTACGAATTCAAAAAGGTATAACATTTCAAAATCTGACAGTATTTACCCAAGATATTCAATCAAAATCATCAAAAAAGTTTCGATTTTCGCACCGACCCCGAAATTGAGAAAAAACGTGATGTAACCCCTTGCCATTTTGTTGATTTTTGGCCAAAATTTAGATTTTTATTTTTTTGATGCCAATCGATAGTACTGATCCTTACGAGTCCAAAATGGTATAAAATTCCCAAATCGGACATTATTTGGCCGAGATATTCCAAAAAATCATCAAAAAAGGTTGACTTTACAAACGAATCGGTTTTTGGTCAACCACTCTTTTTAACCCATCGATTTTTGAAATGTTTGAATGCAGATTTATAGTAGGGATCCCTACGAATTCAAAAAGGTATAACATTTCAAAATCTGACAGTATTTACCCAAGATATTCAATCAAAATCATCAAAAAAGTTTCGATTTTCGCACCGACCCCGAATTTGAAAAAAAAAACGTGATGTAACCCCTTGCCATTTTGTTGATTTTGGCCAAAATTTAGATTTTTATTTTTTTGATGCCAATCGATAGTACTGATCCTTACGAGTCCAAAATGGTATAAAATTCCCAAAATCGGACATTATTTGGCCGAGATATTCCAAAAAATCATCAAAAAAGGTTGACTTTACAAACGAATCGGTTTTTGGTCAACCACTCTTTTTAACCCATCGATTTTTGAAATGTTTGAATGCAGATTTATAGTAGGGATCCCTACGAATTCAAAAAGGTATAACATTTCAAAATCTGACAGTATTTACCCAAGATATTCAATCAAAATCATCAAAAAAGTTTCGATTTTCGCACCGACCCCGAAATTGAGAAAAAACGTGATGTAACCCCTTGCCATTTTGTTGATTTTGGCCAAAATTTTGATTTTTATTTTTTTTGATGCCAATCGATAGTACTGATCCTTACGAGTCCAAAATGGTATAAAATTCCCAAATCGGACATTATTTGGCCGAGATATTCCAAAAAATCATCAAAAAAGGTTGACTTTACAAACGAATCGGTTTTTGGTCAACCACTCTTTTTAACCCATCGATTTTTGAAATGTTTGAATGCAGATTTATAGTAGGGATCCCTACGAATTCAAAAAGGTATAACATTTCAAAATCTGACAGTATTTACCCAAGATATTCAATCAAAATCATCAAAAAAGTTTCGATTTTCGCACCGACCCCGAAATTGAGAAAAAACGTGATGTAACCCCTTGCCATTTTGTTGATTTTGGCCAAAATTTAGATTTTTATTTTTTTGATGCCAATCGATAGTACTGATTCTTACGAGTCCAAAATGGTATAAAATTCCCAAATCGGACATTATTTGGCCGAGATATTCTAAAAAATCATCAAAAAAGGTTGACTTTACAAACGAATCGGTTTTTGGTCAACCACTTTTTTTAACCCATCGATTTTTGAAATGTTTGAATGCAGATTTATAAAAGGGATCCCTACGAATTTAAAAAGGTATAACATTTCAAAATCTGACAGTATTTACCCAAGATATTCAATCAAAATCATCAAAAAAGTTTCGATTTTCGCACCGACCCCGAAATTGAGAAAAAACGTGATGTAACCCCTTGCCATTTTGTTGATTTTGGCCAAAATTTAGATTTTTATTTTTTTGATGCCAATCGATAGTACTGATCCTTACGAGTCCAAAATGGTATAAAATTCCCAAATCGGACATTATTTGGCCGAGATATTCCAAAAAATCATCAAAAAAGGTTGACTTTACAAACGAATCGGTTTTTGGTCAACCACTCTTTTTAACCCATCGATTTTTGAAATGTTTGAATGCAGATTTATAGTAGGGATCCCTACGAATTCAAAAAGGTATAACATTTCAAAATCTGACAGTATTTACCCAAGATATTCAATCAAAATCATCAAAAAAGTTTCGATTTTCGCACCGACCCCGAATTTGAAAAAAAAACGTGATGTAACCCCTTGCCATTTTGTTGATTTTGGCCAAAATTTAGATTTTTATTTTTTTGATGCCAATCGATAGTACTGATTCTTACGAGTCCAAAATGGTATAAAATTCCCAAATCGGACATTATTTGGCCGAGATATTCTAAAAAATCATCAAAAAAGGTTGACTTTACAAACGAATCGGTTTTTGGTCAACCACTTTTTTTTAACCCATCGATTTTTGAAATGTTTGAATGCAGATTTATAAAAGGGATCCCTACGAATTCAAAAAGGTATAACATTTCAAAATCTGACAGTATTTACCCAAGATATTCAATCAAAATCATCAAAAAAGTTTCGATTTTCGCACCGACCCCGAAATTGAGAAAAAACGTGATGTAACCCCTTGCCATTTTGATGATTTCGGTCAAAATTTAGATTTTTATTTTTTTGATGCCAATCGATAGTACTGATCCTTACGAGTCCAAAATGGTATAAAATTCCCAAATCGGACATTATTTGGCCGAGATATTCCAAAAAATCATCAAAAAAGGTTGACTTTACAAACGAATCGGTTTTTGGTCAACCACTCTTTTTAACCCATCGATTTTTGAAATGTTTGAATGCAGATTTATAGTAGGGATCCCTACGAATTCAAAAAGGTATAACATTTCAAAATCTGACAGTATTTACCCAAGATATTCAATCAAAATCATCAAAAAAGTTTCGATTTTCGCACCGACCCCGAATTTGAAAAAAAAACGTGATGTAACCCCTTGCCATTTTGTTGATTTTGGCCAAAATTTAGATTTTTATTTTTTTGATGCCAATCGATAGTACTGATTCTTACGAGTCCAAAATGGTATAAAATTCCCAAATCGGACATTATTTGGCCGAGATATTCTAAAAAATCATCAAAAAAGGTTGACTTTACAAACGAATCGGTTTTTGGTCAACCACTTTTTTTAACCCATCGATTTTTGAAATGTTTGAATGCAGATTTATAAAAGGGATCCCTACGAATTTAAAAAGGTATAACATTTCAAAATCTGACAGTATTTACCCAAGATATTCAATCAAAATCATCAAAAAAGTTTCGATTTTCGCACCGACCCCGAAATTGAGAAAAAACGTGATGTAACCCCTTGCCATTTTGTTGATTTTGGCCAAAATTTAGATTTTTATTTTTTTGATGCCAATCGATAGTACTGATCCTTACGAGTCCAAAATGGTATAAAATTCCCAAATCGGACATTATTTGGCCGAGATATTCCAAAAAATCATCAAAAAAGGTTGACTTTACAAACGAATCGGTTTTTGGTCAACCACTCTTTTTAACCCATCGATTTTTGAAATGTTTGAATGCAGATTTATAAAAGGGATCCCTACGAATTCAAAAAGGTATAACATTTCAAAATCTGACAGTATTTACCCAAGATATTCAATCAAAATCATCAAAAAAGTTTCGATTTTCGCACCGACCCCGAATTTGAAAAAAAACGTGATGTAACCCCTTGCCATTTTGTTGATTTTGGCCAAAATTTTGATTTTTATTTTTTTGATGCCAATCGATAGTACTAATCCTTACGAGTCCAAAATGGTATAAAATTCCCAAATCGGACATTATTTGGCCGAGATATTCCAAAAAATCATCAAAAAAGGTTGACTTTACAAACGAATCGGTTTTTGGTCAACCACTCTTTTTTAACCCATCGATTTTTGAAATGTTTGAATGCAGATTTATAGTAGGGATCCCTACGAATTCAAAAAGGTATAACATTTCAAAATCTGACAGTATTTACCCAAGATATTCAATCAAAAAAGTTTCGATTTTCGCACCGACCCCGAATTTGAAAAAAAAACGTGATGTAACCCCTTGCCATTTTGTTGATTTTGGCCAAAATTTTGATTTTTATTTTTTTGATGCCAATCGATAGTACTGATCCTTACGAGTCCAAAATGGTATAAAATTCCCAAATCGGACATTATTTGGCCGAGATATTCCAAAAAATCATCAAAAAAGGTTGACTTTACAAACGAATCGGTTTTTGGTCAACCACTTTTTTTAACCCATCGATTTTTGAAATGTTTGAATGCAGATTTATAGTAGGGATCCCTACGAATTCAAAAAGGTATAACATTTCAAAATCTGACAGTATTTACCCAAGATATTCAATCAAAATCATCAAAAAAGTTTCGATTTTCGCACCGACCCCGAATTTGAAAAAAAAACGTGATGTAACCCCTTGCCATTTTGTTGATTTTGGCCAAAATTTAGATTTTTATTTTTTTGATGCCAATCGATAGTACTGATTCTTACGAGTCCACAATGGTATAAAATTCCCAAATCGGACATTATTTGGCCGAGATATTCTAAAAAATCATCAAAAAAGGTTGACTTTACAAACGAATCGGTTTTTGGTCAACCACTTTTTTTAACCCATCGATTTTTGAAATGTTTGAATGCAGATTTATAAAAGGGATCCCT
This sequence comes from Drosophila borealis, assembly GCA_035045885.1. NCBI lineage: Eukaryota > Metazoa > Arthropoda > Insecta > Diptera > Drosophilidae > Drosophila > Drosophila borealis. Next base: position 4,473 of record JAWNOR010000094.1, read on the forward strand.
ACGAATTCAAAAAGGTATAACATTTCAAAATCTGACAGTATTTACCCAAGATATTCAATCAAAATCATCAAAAAAGTTTCGATTTTCGCACCGACCCCGAATTTGAAAAAAAACGTGATGTAACCCCTTGCCATTTTGTTGATTTTGGCCAAAATTTAGATTTTTATTTATTTGATGCCAATCGATAGTACTGATCCTTACGAGTCCAAAATGGTATAAAATTCCCAAATCGGACATTATTTGGCCGAGATATTCCAAAAAATCATCAAAAAAGGTTGACTTTACAAACGAATCGGTTTTTGGTCAACCACTTTTTTTAACCCATCGATTTTTGAAATGTTTGAATGCAGATTTATAGTAGGGATCCCTACGAATTCAAAAAGGTATAACATTTCAAAATCTGACAGTATTTACCCAAGATATTCAATCAAAATCATCAAAAAAGTTTCGATTTTCGCACCGACCCCGAATTTGAAAAAAAACGTGATGTAACCCCTTGCCATTTTGATGATTTCGGTCAAAATTTAGATTTTTATTTTTTTGATGCCAATCGATAGTACTGATCCTTACGAGTCCAAAATGGTATAAAATTCCCAAATCGGACATTATTTGGCCGAGATATTCCAAAAAATCATCAAAAAAGGTTGACTTTACAAACGAATCGGTTTTTGGTCAACCACTTTTTTTAACCCATCGATTTTTGAAATGTTTGAATGCTGATTTATAGTAGGGATCCCTACGAATTCAAAAATGTATAACATTTCAAAATCTGACAGTATTTACCCAAGATATTCAATCAAAATCATCAAAAAAGTCTCGATTTTCGCACCGACCCCGAATTTGAAAAAAAACGTGATGTAACCCCTTGCCATTTTGTTGATTTTGGCCAAAATTTAGATTTTTATTTTTTTGATGCCAATCGATAGTACTGATCCTTACGAGTCCAAAATGGTATAAAATTCCCAAATCGGACATTATTTGGCCGAGATATTCCAAAAAATCATCAAAAAATGTTGACTTTACAAACGAATCGGTTTTTGGTCAACCACTTTTTTTAACCCATCGATTTTTGAAATGTTTGAATGCAGATTTATAGTAGGGATCCCTACGAATTCAAAAAGGTATAACATTTCAAAATCTGACAGTATTTACCCAAGATATTCAATCAAAATCATCAAAAAAGTCTCGATTTTCGCACCGACCCCGAATTTGAAAAAAACGTGATGTAACCCCTTGCCATTTTGTTGATTTTGGCCAAAATTTAGATTTTTATTTTTTTGATGCCAATCGATAGTACTGATCCTTACGAGTCCAAAATGGTATAAAATTCCCATATCGGACATTATTTGGCCGAGATATTCCAAAAAATCATCAAAAAAGGTTGATTTTGCAAACGAATCGGTTTTTGGTCAACCACTTTTTTTAACCCATCGATTTTTGAAATGTTTGAATGCAGATTTATAGTAGGGATCCCTACGAATTCAAAAAGGTATAACATTTCAAAATCTGACAGTATTTACCCAAGATATTCAATCAAAATCATCAAAAAAGTTTCGATTTTCGCACCGACCCCGAAATTGAGAAAAAACGTGATGTAACCCCTTGCCATTTTGTTGATTTTGGCCAAAATTTAGATTTTTATTTTTTTGATGCCAATCGATAGTACTGATCCTTACGAGTCCAAAATGGTATAAAATTCCCAAATCGGACATTATTTGGCCGAGATATTCCAAAAAATCATCAAAAAAGGTTGACTTTACAAACGAATCGGTTTTTGGTCAACCACTCTTTTTAACCCATCGATTTTTGAAATGTTTGAATGCAGATTTATAGTAGGGATCCCTACGAATTCAAAAAGGTATAACATTTCAAAATCTGACAGTATTTACCCAAGATATTCAATCAAAATCATCAAAAAAGTTTCGATTTTCGCACCGACCCCGAATTTGAAAAAAAACGTGATGTAACCCCTTGCCATTTTGTTGATTTTGGCCAAAATTTAGATTTTTATTTTTTTGATGCCAATCGATAGTACTGATTCTTACGAGTCCAAAATGGTATAAAATTCCCAAATCGGACATTATTTGGCCGAGATATTCCAAAAAATCATCAAAAAAGGTTGACTTTACAAACGAATCGGTTTTTGGTCAACCACTTTTTTTAACCCATCGATTTTTGAAATGTTTGAATGCAGATTTATAAAAGGGATCCCTACGAATTCAAAAAGGTATAACATTTCAAAATCGGACAGTATTTACCCAAGATATTCAATCAAAATCGTCAAACCACTTTTTTTAACCCATCGATTTTTGAAATGTTTGAATGCAGATTTATAGTAGGGATCCCTACGAATTCAAAAAGGTATAACATTTCAAAATCTGACAGTATTTACCCAAGATATTCAATCAAAATCATCAAACCACTTTTTTTAACCCATCGATTTTTGAAATGTTTGAATGCAGATTTATAGTAGGGATCCCTACGAATTCAAAAAGGTATAACATTTCAAATTCTGACAGTATTTATATTCAGATATTCAATCAAAATCATCAAAAAAGTTTCGATTTTCGCACCGACCCCGAATTTGAAAAAAAACGTGATGTAACCCCTTACCATTTTGTTGATTTTGGCCAAAATTTAGGTTTTTATTTTTTTGATGCCAATCGATAGTACTGATTCTTACGAGTCCACAATGGTATAAAATTCCCAAATCGGACATTATTTGGCCGAGATATTCCAAAAAATCATCAACAAAGGTTGACTTTACAAACGAATCGGTTTTTGGTCAACCACTCTTTTTAACCCATCGATTTTTGAAATGTTTGAATGCAGATTTATAGTAGGGATCCCTACGAATTCAAAAAGGTATAACATTTCAAAATCTGACAGTATTTACCCAAGATATTCAATCAAAATCATCAAAAAAGTTTCGATTTTCGCACCGACCCCGAATTTGAAAAAAAACGTGATGTAACCCCTTGCCATTTTGTTGATTTTGGCCAAAATTTAGATTTTTATTTTTTTGATGCCAATCGATAGTACTGATCCTTACGAGTCAAAAATGGTATAAAATTCCCAAATCGGACATTATTTGGCCGAGATATTCCAAAAAATCATCAAAAAAGGTTGATTTTGCAAACGAATCGGTTTTTGGTCAACCACTTTTTTTAACCCATCGATTTTTGAAATGTTTGAATGCAGATTTATAGTAGGGATCCCTACGAATTCAAAAAGGTATAACATTTCAAAATCTGACAGTATTTACCCAAGATATTCAATCAAAATCATCAAAAAAGTCTCGATTTTCGCACCGACCCCGAATTTGAAAAAAAACGTGATGTAACCCCTTGCCATTTTGTTGATTTTGGCCAAAATTTAGATTTTTATTTTTTTGATGCCAATCGATAGTACTGATCCTTACGAGTCCAAAATGGTATAAAATTCCCATATCGGACATTATTTGGCCGAGATATTCCAAAAAATCATCAAAAAAGGTTGATTTTGCAAACGAATCGGTTTTTGGTCAACCACTTTTTTTAACCCATCGATTTTTGAAATGTTTGAATGCAGATTTGTAGTAGGGATCCCTACGAATTCAAAAAGGTATAACATTTCAAAATCGGACAGTATTTACCCAAGATATTCAATCAAAATCATCAAACCACTTTTTTTAACCCATCGATTTTTGAAATGTTTGAATGCAGATTTATAGTAGGGATCCCTACGAATTCAAAAAGGTATAACATTTCAAAATCTGACAGTATTTACCCAAGATATTCAATCAAAATCATCAAAAAAGTTTCGATTTTCGCACCGACACCGAATTTGAAAAAAAACGTGATGTAACCCCTTGCCATTTTGTTGATTTTGGCCAAAATTTAGATTTTTATTTTTTTGATGCCAATCGATAGTACTGATCCTTACGAGTCCAAAATGGTATAAAATTCCCAAATCGGACATTATTTGGCCGAGATATTCCAAAAAATCATCAAAAAAGGTTGACTTTACAAACGAATCGGTTTTTGGTCAACCACTTTTTTTAACCCATCGATTTTTGAAATGTTTGAATGCAGATTTATAGTAGGGATCCCTACGAATTCAAAAAGGTATAACATTTCAAAATCTGACAGTATTTATATTCAGATATTCAATCAAAATCATCAAAAAAGTTTCGATTTTCGCACCGACCCCGAATTTGAAAAAAAACGTGATGTAACCCCTTGCCATTTTGTTGATTTTGGCCAAAATTTAGATTTTTATTTTTTTGATGCCAATCGATAGTACTGATCCTTACGAGTCAAAAATGGTATAAAATTTCCAAATCGGACATTATTTGGCCGAGATATTCCAAAAAATCATCAAAAAAGGTTGATTTTGCAAACGAATCGGTTTTTGGTCAACCACTTATTTTAACCCATCGATTTTTGAAATGTTTGAATGCAGATTTATAGTAGGGATCCCTACGAATTCAAAAAGGTATAACATTTCAAAATCTGACAGTATTTACCCAAGATTTTCAATCAAAATCATCAGAAAAGTTTCGATTTTCGCACCGACACCGAATTTGAAAAAAAAACGTGATGTAACCCCTTGCCATTTTGTTGATTTTGGCCAAAATTTAGATTTTTATTTTTTTGATGCCAATCGATAGTACTGATCCTTACGAGTCAAAAATGGTATAAAATTCCCAAATCGGACATTATTTGGCCGAGATATTCCAAAAAATCATCAAAAAAGGTTGACTTTACAAACGAATCGGTTTTTGGTCAACCACTTTTTTTAACCCATCGATTTTTGAAATGTTTGAATGCAGATTTATAGTAGGGATCCCTACGAATTCAAAAAGGTATAACATTTCAAAATCTGACAGTATTTATATTCAGATATTCAATCAAAATCATCAAAAAAGTTTCGATTTTCGCACCGACCCCGAATTTGAAAAAAAAACGTGATGTAACCCCTTGCCATTTTGTTGATTTTGGCCAAAATTTAGATTTTTATTTTTTTGATGCCAATCGATAGTACTGATCCTTACGAGTCAAAAATGGTATAAAATTCCCAAATCGGACATTATTTGGCCGAGATATTCCAAAAAATCATCAAAAAAGGTTGACTTTGCAAACGAATCGGTTTTTGGTCAACCACTTTTTTTAACCCATCGATTTTTGAAATGTTTGAATGCAGATTTATAGTAGGGATCCCTACGAATTCAAAAAGGTATAACATTTCAAAATCTGACAGTACTTACCCAAGATATTCAATCAAAATCATCAAAAAAGTCTCGATTTTCGCACCGACCCCGAATTTGAAAAAAAACGTGATGTTACCCCTTGCCATTTTGTTGATTTTGGCCAAAATTTAGATTTTTATTTTTTTGATGCCAATCGATAGTACTGATCCTTACGAGTCCAAAATGGTATAAAATTCCCATATCGGACATTATTTGGCCGAGATATTCCAAAAACTCATCAAAAAAGGTTGATTTTGCAAACGAATCGGTTTTTGGTCAACCACTTTTTTTAACCCATCGATTTTTGAAATGTTTGAATGCAGATTTGTAGTAGGGATCCCTACGAATTCAAAAAGGTATAACATTTCAAAATCTGACAGTATTTACCCAAGATATTCAATCAAAATCATCAAAAAAGTTTCGATTTTCGCACCGACCCCGAATTTGAAAAAAAACTTGATGTAACCCCTTGCCATTTTGTTGATTTTGGCCAAAATTTAGATTTTTATTTTTTTGATGCCAATCGATAGTACTGATCCTTACGAGTCCAAAATGGTATAAAATTCCCAAATCGGACATTATTTGGCCGAGATATTCCAAAAAATCATCAAAAAAGGTTGATTTTGCAAACGAATCGGTTTTTGGTCAACCACTTTTTTTAACCCATCGATTTTTGAAATGTTTGAATGCAGATTTATAGTAGGGATCCCTACGAATTCAAAAAGGTATAACATTTCAAAATCTGACAGTAGTTACCCAAGATATTCAATCAAAATCATCAAAAAAGTTTCGATTTTCGCACCGACACCGAATTTGAAAAAAAACGTGATGTAACCCCTTGCCATTTTGTTGATTTTGGCCAAAATTTAGATTTTTATTTTTTTGATGCCAATCGATAGTACTGATCCTTACGAGTCAAAAATGGTATAAAATTCCCAAATCGGACATTATTTGGCCGAGATATTCCAAAAAATCATCAAAAAAGGTTGATTTTGCAAACGAATCGGTTTTTGGTCAACCACTTTTTTTAACCCATCGATTTTTGAAATGTTTGAATGCAGATTTATAGTAGGGATCCCTACGAATTCAAAAAGGTATAACATTTCAAAATCTGACAGTATTTACCCAAGATATTCAATCAAAATCATCAAAAAAGTTTCGATTTTCGCACCGACACCGAATTTGAAAAAAAAACGTGATGTAACCCCTTGCCATTTTGTTGATTTTGGCCAAAATTTAGATTTTTATTTTTTTGATGCCAATCGATAGTACTGATCCTTACGAGTCAAAAATGGTATAAAATTCCCAAATCGGACATTATTTGGCCGAGATATTCCAAAAAATCATCAAAAAAGGTTGATTTTGCAAACGAATCGGTTTTTGGTCAACCACTTTTTTTAACCCATCGATTTTTGAAATGTTTGAATGCAGATTTATAGTAGGGATCCCTACGAATTCAAAAAGGTATAACATTTCAAAATCTGACAGTATTTATATTCAGATATTCAATCAAAATCATCAAAAAAGTTTCGATTTTCGGACCGACCCCGAATTTGAAAAAAACGTGATGTAACCCCTTGCCATTTTGTTGATTTTGGCCAAAATTTAGGTTTTTATTGTTTTGATGCCAATCGATAGTACTGATTCTTACGAGTCCAAAATGGTATAAAATTCCCAAATCGGACATTATTTGGCCGAGATATTCCAAAAAATCATCAAAAAAGGTTGATTTTGCAAACGAATCGGTTTTTGGTCAACCACTTTTTTTAACCCATCGATTTTTGAAATGTTTGAATGCAGATTTATAGTAGGGATCCCTACGAATTCAAAAAGGTATAACATTTCAAAATCTGACAGTATTTACCCAAGATATTCAATCAAAATCATCAAAAAAGTTTCGATTTTCGCACCGACCCCGAATTTGAAAAAAAACGTGATGTAACCCCTTGCCATTTTGTTGATTTTGGCCAAAATTTAGATTTTTATTTTTTTGATGCCAATCGATAGTACTGATCCTTACGAGTCAAAAATGGTATAAAATTCCCAAATCGGACATTATTTGGCCGAGATATTCCAAAAAATCATCAAAAAAGGTTGATTTTGCAAACGAATCGGTTTTTGGTCAACCACTTTTTTTAACCCATCGATTTTTGAAATGTTTGAATGCAGATTTATAGTAGGGATCCCTACGAATTCAAAAAGGTATAACATTTCAAAATCTGACAGTATTTACCCAAGATATTCAATCAAAATCATCAAAAAAGTTTCGATTTTCGCACCGACCCCGAATTTGAAAAAAAACGTGATGTAACCCCTTGCCATTTTGTTGATTTTGGCCAAAATTTAGATTTTTATTTTTTGATGCCAATCGATAGTACTGATCCTTACGAGTCCAAAATGGTATAAAATTCCCATATCGGACATTATTTGGCCGAGATATTCCAAAAAATCATCAAAAAAGGTTGATTTTGCAAACGAATCGGTTTTTGGTCAACCACTTTTTTTAACCCAACGATTTTTGAAATGTTTGAATGCAGATTTATAGTAGGGATCCCTACGAATTCAAAAAGGTGTAACATTTCAAAATCTGACAGTATTTACCCAAGATATTCAATCAAAATCATCAAAAAAGTTTCGATTTTCGCACCGACCCCGAATTTGAAAAAAAACGTGATGTAACCCCTTGCCATTTTGTTGATTTTGGCCAAAATTTAGATTTTTATTTTTTTGATGCCAATCGATAGTACTGATCCTTACGAGTCAAAAATGGTATAAAATTCCCAAATCGGACATTATTTGGCCGAGATATTCCAAAAAATCATCAAAAAAGGTTGATTTTGCAAACGAATCGGTTTTTGGTCAACCACTTTTTTTAACCCATCGATTTTTGAAATGTTTGAATGCAGATTTATAGTAGGGATCCCTACGAATTCAAAAAAGGTATAACATTTCAAAATCTGACAGTATTTACCCAAGATATTCAATCAAAATCATCAAAAAAGTTTCGATTTTCGCACCGACACCGAATTTGAAAAAAAACGTGATGTAACCCCTTGCCATTTTGTTGATTTTGGCCAAAATTTAGATTTTTATTTTTTGATGCCAATCGATAGTACTGATCCTTACGAGTCAAAAATGGTATAAAATTCCCAAATCGGACATTATTTGGCCGAGATATTCCAAAAAATCATCAAAAAAGGTTGACTTTACAAACGAATCGGTTTTTGGTCAACCACTTTTTTTAACCCATCGATTTTTGAAATGTTTGAATGCAGATTTATAGTAGGGATCCCTACGAATTCAAAAAGGTATAACATTTCAAAATCTGACAGTATTTATATTCAGATATTCAATCAAAATCATCAAAAAAGTTTCGATTTTCGCACCGACCCCGAATTTGAAAAAAAACGTGATGTAACCCCTTGCCATTTTGTTGATTTTGGCCAAAATTTAGATTTTTATTTTTTTGATGCCAATCGATAGTACTGATCCTTACGAGTCCAAAATGGTATAAAATTCCCATATCGGACATTATTTGGCCGAGATATTCCAAAAAATCATCAAAAAAGCTTGATTTTGCAAACGAATCGGTTTTTGGTCAACCACTTTTTTTAACCCATCGATTTTTGAAATGTTTGAATGCAGATTTATAGTAGGGATCCCTACGAATTCAAAAAGGTATAACATTTCAAAATATGACAGTATTTACCCAAGATATTCAATCAAAATCATCAAAAAAGTTTCGATTTTCGCACCGACCCCGAATTTGAAAAAAAACGTGATGTAACCCCTTGCCATTTTGTTGATTTTGGCCAAAATTTAGATTTTTATTTTTTTGATGCCAATCGATAGTACTGATCCTTACGAGTCAAAAATGGTATAAAATTCCCAAATCGGACATTATTTGGCCGAGATATTCCAAAAAATCATCAAAAAAGGTTGATTTTGCAAACGAATCGGTTTTTGGTCAACCACTTTTTTTAACCCATCGATTTTTGAAATGTTTGAATGCAGATTTATAGTAGGGATCCCTACGAATTCAAAAAGGTATAACATTTCAAAATCTGACAGTATTTACCCAAGATATTCAATCAAAATCATCAAAAAAGTTTCGATTTTCGCACCGACACCGAATTTGAAAAAAAACGTGATGTAACCCCTTGCCATTTTGTTGATTTTGGCCAAAATTTAGATTTTTATTTTTTTGATGCCAATCGATAGTACTGATCCTTACGAGTCAAAAATGGTATAAAATTCCCAAATCGGACATTATTTGGCCGAGATATTCCAAAAAATCATCAAAAAAGGTTGACTTTACAAACGAATCGGTTTTTGGTCAACCACTTTTTTAACCCATCGATTTTTGAAATGTTTGAATGCAGATTTATAGTAGGGATCCCTACGAATTCAAAAAGGTATAACATTTCAAAATCTGACAGTATTTATATTCAGATATTCAATCAAAATCATCAAAAAAGTTTCGATTTTCGCACCGACCCCGAATTTGAAAAAAAACGTGATGTAACCCCTTGCCATTTTGTTGATTTTGGCCAAAATTTAGATTTTTATTTTTTTGATGCCAATCGATAGTACTGATCCTTACGAGTCAAAAATGGTATAAAATTCCCAAATCGGACATTATTTGGCCGAGATATTCCAAAAAATCATCAAAAAAGGTTGACTTTACAAACGAATCGGTTTTTGGTCAACCACTTTTTTTAACCCATCGATTTTTGAAATGTTTGAATGCAGATTTATAGTAGGGATCCCTACGAATTCAAAAAGGTATAACATTTCAAAATCTGACAGTATTTATATTCAGATATTCAATCAAAATCATCAAAAAAGTTTCGATTTTCGGACCGACCCCGAATTTGAAAAAAAACGTGATGTAACCCCTTGCCATTTTGTTGATTTTGTCCAAAATTTAGATTTTTATTTTTTTGATGCCAATCGATAGTACTGATCCTTACGAGTCCAAAATGGTATAAAATTCCCAAATCGGACATTATTTGGCCGAGATATTCCAAAAAGTCATCAAAAAAGGTTGACTTTAGAAACGAATCGGTTTTTGGTCAACCAGTTTTTTTAACCCATCGATTTTTAAAATGTTTGAATGCAGATTGATAGTAGGGATCCCTACAAATTCAAAGACGTATAATATTGCAAAATCTGACAGTATTTACCAGAGATATTCAATACAAATCCTCAACAAAGTTTTGATTTTGGAACCGACCCCGAAATTGAGAAAAAACGTGATGTAACCCCTCGCCATTTTGTTGATTTTGGCCAAAATTTAGATTTTTATTTTTTTGGATGCCAATCGATAGCACTGATCCTTACGAGTCCAAAATGGTATAAAATTCCCAAATCGGACATTATTTGGCCGAGATATTCCAAAAAATCATCAAAAAAGGTTGACTTTACTAACGAATCGGTTTTTGGTCAACCACTTTTTTTAACCCATCGATTTTTGAAATGTTTGAATGCAGATTTATAATAGGGATCCCTACGAATTCAAAAAGGGATAAAATTTCATAGTTTTGAGTTAGTTAACCGAGATATTCAAAAAAAATCATCAAAAAGGTGTGAAAGAAACAGAGAAGTTATTGAAGAATAAATTTTAGGTGGTGTAGAGCCCAGATATATTATACTTAATAGAAATAGAGATAATTACGAGCGATTGTTTGTGTGGAGCTTGTGCAGAGTGTCTACTAGTCGTATACTCTCGCCTGGGGCACTCTTGTTTATTACAGAATAGTTTAGATCACAGGATTTACAGGCTAATTATTGATTTAATATCCGACTTAAGTCTAACAAATTGTATTTAATTAAATTGCACTGAAATTCGTATGTTCTACAACTGGCACTAGGCATTTGATAATTAGATAGATTCTTGCAGTTGCTGGTCTAGGCTTCTGGTGAGGCAGCATTTCGCTTCAGTACCTCGTTCAAAGTGGGACTGAGTGCCAAGGCCGGATTTGCCACGGCAATTATGTTATCACCCGCTGCGGATATGACCTGTACGCCGGCAGCTGTTAGATCGACAGTTTCAGGTCCCAAGCTCAGCTCGCCAGATCCACACTGTTTGGCAGGGCAGGCGTCCAGAGATGAGACCGGCCAGCGTTCACTTTCCAGACCATTGCCCTGTGAAAATGTAGAGAGAGAGAGAGAGAGAGAGGATTACTCGGAATATTCTCTAGCCAGGTGGCCAGCACGGGATGCGCTCCAACACATACTCACTGGCATGGGCGGGGAGTTGCTCGAGTTGCTGAAGGAGAAGCGCGAATCGTTGTCCTCAAAGTCTGCCGTTTTGCCCAAGCTGTACAAATTGAATATAATCCAAAGATATATGTACTATCAGAAAGATAGTTAGTTTAGCTTTTACTTACGAGAACTTGGCGATTTCCGTCAAATCGAACGGCGGCTTGGCGAACTTTTGGTACATGGCAAAGAGATTGTAGCGCGAATCCTCAACAGCTTCCTTTTTGGTTGGTTGTGCAATAAGATTGTTTATTAAAATCTCCGACAGCACAGGATAATAAAAGCTGAGCTCGGCCAAAAAAAAGCAAGTTAAGCAAGCAAGGAATACACGATGTTCGTTGGGTTTTTCAGAAAGCAGAGAAATTTATTTATTGGCACAACGAAAAGGTACACCACATATTGCAGGAATAAATATAATAAAGGGACTACCCACTAAATAACTAGAACTAGGATTTGCAGAAGGTTAAGTTCAAAGAAAGAAGAGCTAAAGAAAGCTGAAGAAGTTTAGAGCTTAGTGTAGATGAAATTGTATAGAAATAACAACAATTTAACTAATAAATACTTGAGTTAACATAAATATAATAAAGTGCAACAACAACAAATATACTAACAAAATATAATTTATATATATTCGGCGAACCGAAGATTAAATATCCTTAGAGATATATGGCATACGATTTTCCAGATAACTGAAGAAATAATTGAAGCTAATATTTGCTGAGAACGAAAGGGTTATGCATACAAAAACTCATTTTTCTACCGATAGGAACTATCGCAACTATATGATATATATATATATATATATATATATAGTTCGTTAAGCTAAGATTTGGAAAAGTTAACTTTGAAGAGTCTTGTGAAGACATTTTGAAGTACTTCAGATATATTTCATATAGAAAGTTAATTTTTGAGCAATAATTCAGATGATAGTTAGAAGATATAGTGGTCCGATGGGGCCTCTGAAATATGACCCAAAAGCGAAGTTTTGTAACGACTCTACTTTTACATGGCAACAAATATATGATATATATATATATTCGATGTTGCCAAGATTTGGAAAAGTTAACTTTGAAGAGTCTTGTGAAGACATTTTGAAGAATTCCTGATATATTTCATACAGAAATTCGAATGACATTGTATGATATAGTGCTCCGATGGGGCCTATAATATAAATCAGCCAAAATTCTAAACTATTCAAAACTTTATAAAGACTCGACTTTTACCTGGCAGCAGACAGACAGATCAAAGCCAATCTTTACTGAAAGAAATTACCCGTCGTTGCGCGCATACTTCATAGAGTTTCAATAGCTCTACCCACATTACGTGCTTAAATGATAGAGAAGACTAGGATTCGTTTACAGCTAAAATAAACTACAATACTTCAAAAAACCACAGAGATTAAACTATAAATATTAAATGCCAGAGTTAACTACAAGACGGATCGGGATCAAGATATTCTAAAAAGAACCTCTAGACCAGACGTTAGTTAGTTTGTTGAGCCCGATCGATCGGGCTACAAAAAAAGCTGCAAAAATATTGGGGTTATTTTATTTTTTGGAAGCTGAAGCTGAAGCTGAAGCTGAGGCAGAAGCACTCCACCAGGCCAACCAGATGGCATTAGGGCTCAAAGGATTCGGTCTTCCTTACCCGATTCAGTTCCATGGGCATTTGTGCCGCCTCCGTGGAGGAGAGACGCTGTCGCTTCGTCGGCAACGGTGCAGCCGAATCGCTGGACTCACAGTCGACATCGATCGGAGCACCGCGCTGCAGACTGCCCTGGGCGGGCAGCTGGGTGAGCAGGCCGCCGTAGCGAGCGATGCTCGCCGAATGGCCAAAGCCCGCATCCTTGACAATCTGGCGGGCCAGGGGAAAGAGCTCGTCACGGCGTGTGAGCAGCCAAATCGTTTGCGGATTACGACAGAGCTGGGCGGCCGCCTCATTAACACAGACCTCGTGCAGGGTGAGCGGCTTCTCCGGACGTCGCTTGCAATCGAAACGGCCATAGATCGCCGAGTACTTACGTATCTCATCCATGCGTCGCGGATCGTGCTCACCCATCGCAATCACCTGCTCCAGTTCGCGTGTGGTTCGCTTCTTGGAGGTCTGTGCCCGCGGCTCGCGCTGCGGCAGCTGCCGGGCAATCTTCGCCGCACACATGGCTATGCGCTGCACCTGCAGCTCGGTCAGCACCGGTGTCAGCTGCGGCGAGCTCGAGGACACCTGGTGGGCAGTGCTGGCGGCAACGACCGCAGAGGCAACGCCTGCCACACAGCCGGAATTGCTGGCCAGCGTGCTGGCGGGCAGCACCAGTTGCGCGGCCGTTGGACTCTGCAGCACGGCGGGCAGCGTCGGGCACAGCACTGGCGCACTAATCTGTGCGAGCAGATGCGTGGTTGCCGGCGCCGGCGCCGTCGACGAGGCGGTCGCCAACGGAACCGTTGCGGGCTGAAAGGAGGCAAATTTATTGCGTGGCAGGGCGGGCGTTGCGTCCGGATTAAAGACCAGGGCGGGCGGCTTGGTGGGCGTCTCACACAGACCTAGAGAGACATGGGAACATTCAATTAACATTCAGTCAAGCTGTGCGCCTGCGGGCAGGGCTCCCTACTCACCTAGTTGCGGCAACATGGGACCTTGGAACAGGCCGGGATTGTTGGCCCATTCGTGCAGCGCCTTCTGCAGGCGGCGCACGTGCAGCGGCTTGGAGGCCATGCCCACCAGCGCCATTATCTCGAGGAACTCCTCCTCGCCGGCATCGTACAGCTGCTGCACATCATCGCCGCCCATCTCCAGCAGCGTATCGTAATAGGCCAGCAGACTGGCGCGCTGCAGCACCCGATACAGCTGCACCTCCGCCTCGTTGCTCGGCCGGGATGTGGTGATCACTGCAAGGAGCAGAGGGGAATTTAAAATTTTAGGCAAAAATTTAAATAAAATACTATAAGAAAAAACTAGAAGAAATAGAAGTGAATACACGGTAAATCTATGTTTGACGAATCAAATAATATAATATAATATAATATCAAATAATATACAAAATTTAATAGGTGCCCGCAGATTTATTAAGCCTCGAATTTGCTGGACTTCTTGAAGATAGCTCAAAAAGCCTAAAAGATTTTCCATGCTGAAACTAATTTGTCGACCAACTGATTCTTGACTTTAGCTATAAATAGATATTTATAGATTGCAAAAGATCATAATAAAAGATCATAATGAAAGATCATAATGAAATATATCTTGAGAACTAACAAGTTTTTCTCTCGACTGAGAGCGACTATGAGATCTTATGATATATAGCTATAGATATATATAGGATCATAATAAAATTAATAAATAAATCGGGTTAATATATTATTAAATCAATATATCAAAATATCATTAAAAACAATTGTGTATTCTAATTTGGCTTTAAGCATTTAATTTACATAATGTGATGTATTGAATAATAAGGAAAAAACTCGTTTTTGTCAACCTTTAATAAATAAATAAAACGAAATAAAGAAAATAAACAAAATAAATAAAAACAACTCATTTCTCGACCGATTGTTCCTATGGCAGATACTATATGATATATATATATATATATATATGTGCGGATCATAGAGAACTTGTGCAAAAAATCATAAATACATTAACTAAGTTTTCGACTGATTGTTCCTATATGATAGATCGATTGTTCCTATGGCAGCTATATGATATATATATATAATTAGGCTTTTGGCATTTCATTTTTATAATTTGATATATGTATTGAATAATTAGGATAATAATTGTCGGGCTTGTGCCAGATATCATAGAAGTATCAATTCAATTTTCGACTCAATGTTTCTATATGAAAGACTGATCCGATTTGGTTGACCTTCACCTGTAATTAAATGCCAAATCTATGCAAAGTTTTATCATACTTTTATGCCTAAAAAACATGTTTATCTGTCAGATCAATCAATCAATCATATATGTATATACCTAATGGGGTCAGCGGTGTCTTCTTCTATGCGTTACACCTTTCGCGTTTAAATTATGAAACCCTCCGCAAGGCCATAAGAACAGATATTTATAGAGCTGCTGCGCGGCTGCGTTCTCATAATGTTCCCAGTCCATAAGAAAAAAATTTAATTAAATTCGCTTTTTTTTTAGTATAAAAAAAACTCGACGGACGTCTGGACCGTAAACCCTTTTGCTCTTCAGCATAAAGCAAAAAAAAAAAAAACCAAACGAAACCCAATCAAAAAAAAACTGAAAATAAAAAAAAATGAAACCCGAAAAAGCGCACAAAAAGGACGAGGCAAGAAGTTGGGACGAGCTCATCTGCATAAGCAAATGCGAGTGATTGTGTATGTGTGTACGCGCGTGTGCGTGTGTGTGTGTGCAACCCTTTCGCTTTCGTCCTTATATAGGCAAGGGGATCCTTGGGTTCGGCGCAAACTCGTTAGAAATGCGTCACGCATGCGCAAAAAGGATCCCAAGGATCATCTTAAATCTTTTCTATTCATTTATTCGAGTTTTTTTCCTCACTTTTGCTCGCTTTTCAGCTACAAAATGTAAATGTTTTTCGTGTGAATTATTCGTATGTACAATAGAGCGCCTATCATCTGGCATCTGTGCCTTGGCCTCTTCCTCTTCCTCTTCGTCTTCCTCTTCTTCACAGAATTTATGGCCAGAACTTAAAAGGCCGCCAATGAGCGACGCTGATGATTATGTCAAATCGTAAATAATTATGTGAGAATATTTTAGTCGAGCCTTTGGTCTCGTCTCCAGTCTCCAGTTACCAGTTCCCATTGCCGGTGTGCGCTACCAACTTTAATTAATAGAAAAACGAGCTGGCCAACTAAATTATAACAAAACCAGGCAAAAATAACAACAACAACAACAACAACAAAAAGCACACACAATCGATCGCATTGGGGCCGACTTTTTTTCTTTGTATACCCTGTACTTATTGAATATGGGTTGGTCTTGTGAAGCAGATGCGATAAGTATATTTTTGTCAAGATTATGACTATATAAAAAAAATGAGCATCGATCTAGGAGACGATCAGAGCTAGAGATATTTTTGTACAATTTCCGTATATCAATTAATCATTTTATCGATAACTCCCGAAAATTTTCAATAAATACCTATGCTAAGGGTATTTTGTATGTCAAGAAGATTTTAAATTTAAAATAAAATTTGTTTTAATTTAGTATGCAGATTTTGATAAATTACAGACAGATTATACATATAACATAGATATTTGGGATCTTCAATTGAAGAGCTATTATCTTGATTTTCGGGATATGCACATAGTTGAGTGCCAGCTCAAAGCCCTGAAAATTGCATAACGATCTGACATTAAAAACAAAAGTTATTGAAGAATATATTTTTCAAGCTCAGGAACTTTCCCCCGCCAGAGGGCGCTGCTTGCGGCTTACGTACTTTTGTGAATCTATAAGTATGTAAGTTGCAAACTACAGGGTATAACACGGCCACGACTATCGCTCTCTCTTGCCTTTATTTATTTTTTGTTGTGCACATACGCAGACTCTGACGAGCTACAAGCGCATCCAACAACAAGATAAACAACAACAAAGGCAGAAGGCGGATAAGGTTGGGGCTGAGTACAAGTTGTACAAGCACCATGTAGCATGGTGTAGCATGGTGTAGTTGCTGTTGTCACTTGATGCGTTGCCAATCATTAACCCATGATTGCATGCCTGTCACAATTTATGACACGTTGACAAACTAGTGAGGCAGCAAATATCCGCAAAGGAATCTCAACTAAACCCATAAAGAAGCCCACGAGAAGCCGAAGAACGAGTGCAAAGTTCTTCATGATGTCAAATCTTTCTCGAAACACAAGCCCAAAACGAGACTGTTCATTTTTATTGGGCAATAGATAACAAATAGAAGAGGATGGCTTGTTATTTTTTTCTATATATATATATATAGATAGTGTTAGGAAGGAATTGAGATTATATTTTGAGTTCATGAGCTTGAAAAGGTCGAGAGAATTGAATATTATCTTTTTCTGAAATATAAATTTTATATATAAAGAATTCTGGAGCATAGAATTCAAACGATTTTAAAATATGTTAGATTTTAAAGTTGACTTTTCAATTTAAGCATACATAAAAGAATATTGGATGCCAAAGTAGAGTCTTAGAACGTCAAACAAAAAATTTTGAAGCCTAATTCATTTCAAAAATGACTTTTGATTTATTAAGATCTAGAAACCCATTCGATTTGAAAATTGAATCTAGACATATTCGATTTAAAGACTAAGTATTTAATCAAAAATATTTGTTCTCCTTCAAAAGACCAAAAGAGCTTGAAAAGCGTAAAAACTCAACATATAATTAATAATAATAATAAAGTCTGTCATAAATATGAAATTTTATATGGTTAATGTGAAATGCAGAAGAAAGCGACTTATATCGTTTTGAAATAAGTTAGGATCATGCACAGGGATCGTTTAGCTATATCCAAAATAAGTTTAACCCATTTTGTAACAATTCTTAACTCACTTTTTTTTAATTTTATCCCAAACCATTTCATTCTATAGCCCAACCACGCCCATTTCTATTGATAGTGGGATGCCTTTGGGGTTAAGTAGGCGACGCTTCATCTTCTTCTTCTACTATGCCCAGCCCCTGCCTTGGTCTCTGGCCAATGAGGAGTATTTAACGCAGACGCAGAATAATTTTTTTTTTTGCGTAACACAGAAGCGGGAGTCTGGATTGTAACTGAGGGGGGGACGTGAGGGGTAAGGTATTTGCAGCAATAAATAAATGAGACGTGATTTCAATACACAAATAATGCGAGGGGGGGAGCGAGCAGGAGAAGGAGATGGAGGAGCAGCCCGCCGCAGGCAAACTGGAACTGGAACTGCCCATGTGTCCAAGTGGCCAAGTGTCCATGTGTCCATGGTTAGGGTTGGGTTGGGGGCTACGATTTCTGTCTGGCTGCTTGCTCTTGGATCGCGCTGATTGTCACTCCGTTCGCCAGCAGCGGCTCGAGGCTTGTTGGTTTTCTTCTTCTTCTTTTGTTTTTTTTTTATATATTTATTTAATTTGCGGGTCGCTTTTTGCTGTCGCTAGTTATACCCTGTACTTATTGAATATGAATAATATTGGGTATATTGCCGGTGCGTAAACTTATGTAAGAGATCGTAGAAGTTCTTATGAATTTGCAATGTTTATCTTGTTTATTTAAAACTAATCGATAAATTGGAGCGTATTCACAAAATCGATATATATCGATTTAAAACCAATTATTTTTGAGTATATTTCGAAATCATTTAGAACTAGATCCACCAAGTTTTCAATAGCTTCCGGTTTTAGCCAAAAATACGGAATTTTAAATGAAACAGCCTTTTTTTCATATAAACAAAAGCAATTCTTTTCGATAACTGCCCCACAACCAGAAAATCGATAAATATCGATTTGCCGCAAAGGTTTTTTGAGCATAACCTTGAGTTTATCTGAGCTAGAGTTTACAAATTTGACATGTAGACCATTATAAAGCATATACAGATCAGGAGTAGCTCACTTTGTGGATAGCTGTCCACACCATCCCACAGAACTGAGGATATTGAAGAGTTATAGCTTTGATTTTTGGGGTATACACAGATTGGTATGTCTTCTCGAAGAACTGAAAGTTTCATAAGGATCGCACAGTAAACATTGAAGTTAATTAGAAATACATTTTGAATGCTGATTCTCTACCCTCCCACAGAACTAAGGATATTGAAGAGCTAAGGCTTTGAAATTTTGAATATAAGCACATTAGCATGTTTTGTTGAAGAACTGAAAGTTTCATATGGGTCGCACAGTAAACTTCGAACTTATTTACAAATGAGTTTTGAATACTGATTCTCTACCCTCCCACAGAACTAAGGATATTGAAGAGCTAAAGCTTAGAAATTTTGAATATAAGCACATTAGCATGTCTTGTTGAAGAACTGAAAGTTTCAAAAGGGTCGCACAGTAAACTTCGAAGTTATTTACAAATAAATGTTGCAGGCTCTGAGGTGGAGAGGCTGTGTATACAGGGTATCTGCTAGCATTTACAGCCGGACTAGAGTAGTCGTATTTGCTGCTTGTTGTTGTGGCAAGTCTGTTAATGTTGCTGCTGCTTATGTTTTGCTGCCAGTTTGACGTGGTTGTTGTTGTTGCTGCTGTTGTTGTCATTTGCTAAATATGTTGTTTTTATGCGTTGGCAAATGGCAAAGATGGACAAAAAATTAACTGCAGTTGCTTTTTAGTTGGCACTTGAAAGCAATAATGACATTCGACGCCACATACCAAGCCGCCTGGCCAGACCAGGCCAGCCCGGGCCACTCCGCGAATCTCGACCAGCAACTGGACGCAGCCTGGGTGTGTGTGCGTGTGTGTGCGTACGTGTGTATGTGTGAGGGACGTCAATCGTTTGCGATCGCTTCGATTATGGGCAAAAAGAAGAAAAAGCAGCAGCATTGATTCGCAGACGCCGGGCCCAACTGCCAACGTGCTTTTGGCCAAGTAACCGAAAACTATTTCTCATATAAAACGATAAATTAAATGCGACTTTTTCCGAACGTTCGCAAATTCTTGTCGTTCAAAATTCCTTCGATGGCAATAACTTGCAGCCTGCGTACGTGCCAATGGCCGCTGATGAAGCTGCGCAATACGCGCAGCTCAATCCTGCCCAGAAATCATAGCACAACATACATAACCCACCGGCGGCAATTGAGAGACAGAGTTGAATTTCTACCCTCGACTTTGCCCACGGGGGTGAGTCGCTCTCAAGCTACCCCTAAGACGCGGCGAACCTATCAGCTTGAGGGGTAAACTAACGGCTGTTATTTACCTGAAGATCGGCGCGCGTTTGGATTGGATGACAGCGAAATCCATTGATCTTGGCTACCTGGTGCTCGGCAGACAATGCGCCTATGCCGATGCTAAATAGACGCCCTGAGACGCGGCTCCTCTCGGGGTGGTTCCCGGCCGTGCACCAAGGAAGTGCAAAACCGGAACTAAACAAAACAACGGTCCGTTAGGCCAGCCCCGGGTTTCCGTTACCCAAAAAAAAACAGCAATAACAACAAAAAGCAAAAGCTGAAAAGCTTCGAAAAGCGCGGGAAATCCGTATACAAAAGCGAACTGAATTTCAATTTGAATTTAAGGAGAAAAACGAGAAAACTTAAAGATATGCAGAAATTCATGAACTTTAGGCAATTATTAAAAAACTTCCATTTGATAAATTTCTTAAGTTAAACAAACAATCTTTAAGGACCTTAAAGCTAAAATGAACTCAGGGAACAGCAGGAAAGTCTATGATTAAGGACATAAACTATTATAGACTTTGGGGAAAATAAATGGCTTCCAATTTAAAATATCTTAATTTTCTTTCTACAATTTTTTAAGCCAACTTTTTTTTTTGGCTCTAAATCCAAATTTCATTCAAGAATGTTTTCCTGTTTAATAGACATATTTTTGAGTAAAATTTTTGTTTAGATATTATTAAGGATCAAAAAATTTTAAAGACAAACAGATTATGCAAAATTATCTTTGATATTCTTCTAGATATTCGATATATTTCAACTCTTCCATTTCAGTTCTATGATAGAGTAGTGCGATTTTAATGAGATTTAACCCGTATGTGTCATATTGCAGCTCGTAAATGATTAACTTTGTTAGGATATAATCAATGGAAGTTATATGATTTTGTGATTCAAAATGACTTAGATCAAATTGAATAAGCAGAAGTAACTGCCTGACTCAGTCAGCCCCTTTAAAAAGGCTTAGAAGAAGGTGCTTGAGGAACTTCGTCAGCCCGAATGGCGGTTCTAGTCGGGAGCTCCCGACTGGGGGATACCCTGAACACTCTTCTTTCGATAGGTGATAGGTATAAAATCAAAAATACTATATATATATATATATTATATATTCTGGAAGCTACATGTCAAGTTTGGTGACTCTAGCTCATATTATTTGCCGTAATTGCTCAAAAAACAGAATTTCGATACCGATTTTTATCGATTATTTGGAAACGGGGCAAGCTATCGAATAAAGGAAATAAACTCGATATGCGCGGGCACTAGGAGGACCTACAGCTAAACATTTCAAGTCTCTAGCTCTTATAGGTTCTGAGATCCTTGCGTTCATACATACGGACAGACGGAAGGACAGACGGACGGACAGACAGACAGACATGGCTAGATCGACTCGGCTGATCAAGAATATATATAGTTTATGGGGTTGGAGATGCTTCCGTCTGCCTGTTACATACATTTGCACAAATACAATATACCCTGTTTACCCATTTTTAATGGGTTTAGGGTATAATAAAATATGCTGTTGTTTTTCATTATTTTAAATTTCAGCTATTAAGGATATACAAAAAAAATGTTGAAATATATTTAAAACTGTGAAAAGTTTTTCAGAATCAAAACAAAACATCAGAAACTATTTTCATTAATTTCCAAACATTGCTTAAATGTGGAATGAAAATTGTCTGATAATTCCATTTGATCGGAAAAAATATATATTATCTTGCTTAGTGAGCTGACAATTTGGGAAATTGAACAACAAGGATCCAGTGTAAGTCTTAGCAGAATAATAAATATTGATATTTAAAAAAACAATTAATAATTATATTGCAATAATAACAATAATATTCACATTAATAATATATATATTCTAAAATATCAGCTTTTATATGATATATACTAAAATATCACCTCTTATATGATTGCTACGAGTATTAAGCCAAAGTTCTACTTACGTGTGCCATTCGCATTGCGTCCAAAGATCTTGCCCTGCGGACTGAGTATGGGACTGGAGGAGGCCGACGGGGCGCCGGAGAGGGAACGCTGACCCTCCGAGAGGCCGCTGGCCAGGGACAGATTGTTGACATCGTCCTGCTTGAGCAGCTCGATGCTGCTGCTTGCGGTGAGCAACTGGGGCAGGGACTGGACCAGGCTGCCGGCTGAGGAGCAGGATGTGGAGGCGGCAGCAGCGAGACTTCCGCTTCCTGTGACAACATTCTGTTGACTCTTGCCAGCTGGAGAGGGAGCTGTGCTCGAGGCTGTCGCCCCCGGCGCTGGGGAGGCAGACGCTGTTGTTGCTGTTGTGATAATTGTTGTTGTTGTTGCTGTTGTTGCCGCTGCAGCTGTGCTTGGAGAATTGGGCTCCATTGTTGTGCGCGGTTGGGGCAGAAGGTGGCTAAAGGAGACGCGAGGAGGACGACGACCAAACAAGAAGCAGGCACAAGCACAAAGAACCAAAACAAAATGCATGCAAAAATGATCTGAAACTATGGCAAAAGGATGCACTACGATAATAAGAAGAAGAAGAAGACGAAGAAGAACTCGGGCAACTACACTACACTACACTTCAGGTTCGAGGATCGTATTTTGTACACTCGTTTCGCTCGTGTTTTTAGCGCGCTTCGATTTCGTTTACGATTTCGATCTCTTTTGCCATCCGCTCAGCTCGAGGCCAGACGAACTTCTGTTCTTCGACTCGACTCGGGAACCCTTTTGCGCCCGACGCGTCGCTGCTGCTGCTGCTGCTTCTTCTTCTGCTTCCAGCTCAAGGGAAACATCTTTGAGATACTTTCGAAGAGAGCTGCTGCACGAAAGAAGAAAAAAAAGCACGTACATTAAATCACGCAGCAGCAGCCAGAAAGGGTTAAAAAAAACGGCAGCAGCAGCAGCAACAACAACAAGAGGCTGGAGAGGATTTGGTATGCGAACCCGAAGACGCGGACGCAGACGCAGCCGCAGCCGCAGATGCTGAAGGCAAAAACCGAAGGCATTGGGCGCTACCAGTTTCCACTCGAGACCAATGAGGGTAAGTTTTTCTCTGTCTGAGACACACTCTCTCTCCCTCTCCCTCTCTCTCTGTCTCTCTCTCTCCCTCTCTCTCTGTGAGTGCGCTTCGTGCCCCGCCTCTCGCCGCAACGGAATCTTAAGGCTGTGCGCCAGTCATTTGGGTGCGTGAGAGCGAATCCTTATTCCCAGCTGCGGCGACATTTTGATCAACTGTTTGCTGTACCCGAGTGCTTTTTTAGAGGGTATACTGAAGTTGGGCAAATATATTTAACAAGCAATCCGAATTATTTGCAACAAAGATCTCAAATACGTTAAGAGCCACACATATCTTATTTGTATTATAAATTCTCATAAACAAGTATTTTCGATAACTATCCCCTTCTCCTTTGTAATCGATAAATATCGATTTCCGTGCCCGATTTTTTGAGCATTTGCCAAAGATCATAGGAGCTAGATATAACAAATTTGGTACTTGTAAACAGAACACAAATATTTCCATATATATCTAATTTTTTGCGACAGTTTCTTCCATTTTCCCAAAAATTGCAAGATATCGATAATAGATATTAGAGCAAAAGATCACAAGTTTGGTAGTTAGGTCCCCATATAATATAATTAATATTTATGTATATATGAAGAGAAAGAGAGAACTATTTTGGGTAGCCGCCCTTTTTTTTAATAATCGATAAATATCGATTTCCGTGCCTGATTTCTTAAGCATATCCCAAAGATCGTAAGACCTAGATATAACAAATTTTGGCATTTATAAACAGAACACAAATTTGTAAGTTTTTTTCGACCGTTTTCTTCGATTTTTCCAAAATTGAAAGAAATCGATAATAATCGATATTATATACTAGGCGTCCTTTATCGAAGTGCCTACAACTTTTGGCATCTAGGCACATTGATAATAATATTTATAACAATCGAAAAATAAACACAAACATATTTAAGAATTAATTTTCTAAGCACAGGAATACAGGATATCTGCTAGTCGGGCAGCCTCGTCTGCAGCATCTTTTCTTTTTTTTGCTGATATTTTCCGTTAAAAATGTGAATACATTATAAAGATATTTTAATTAATGCTCGTACCGAAGTTCAAGTCGCGGAACCTTCGTTTCGAATTGATTTGTTTTTTTTCTGCACATTTTTATGAAATATGATGAACGTTTTCTTGTATTTTCTTTTTTTGTATATACAAAAACAGTTTACAATAGATTTGTTTTTTCGTTTTTTTTTATGATTATTATATGTATAAGGGGAGGGAGAGGGGAGATTGCCTTTACTCTACGAGGGGGGAGGTTAGTTAGTAGGACGTGAGTTTTATGTACGAGTAGATTACACTAGGATGGGTTTACGGTTAACAGTCGTTAGAGATTCGCAGCAGTCGGAATCCATTCAGTCATAGTCCATTCCCGGCCAGGAAATTGCTACAAGTGCGGGATTCCTGTTGACTTGCTGGAGCACTATAAATTATTCACGCTGAT
This sequence comes from Drosophila borealis, assembly GCA_035045885.1. Classification (NCBI taxonomy): domain Eukaryota; kingdom Metazoa; phylum Arthropoda; class Insecta; order Diptera; family Drosophilidae; genus Drosophila; species Drosophila borealis. Next base: position 29,246 of record JAWNOR010000094.1, read on the forward strand.
TATCTGATTGATCCAGCCGATGAAGGAGGAGACCTTTACGTAGACGCCGGGCACATCGACGCGACCGCAACCGAAGCCCCAGGAGACGAGGCCGGCCAGCTCGAAGAAGCCATCGTCCTGGCAGACCAGCGGGCCGCCGCCATCACCCTGGCAGGCATCGTGCCCCTCCTCGCCGCCGGCACAGAAACTGGACGCGGGCAATATGAAGATCTTCTCCGTGACCGCGTTCACCTTGCGTATGCACTCCGCATCGCTCACAATGGGTATCTCCGCCTCGCGCACACGCAACGGTATCGGACCAGCTGACAAATTGGGAAATCCGATTTAGATTAAACTTCAGCTTGTGGCTGCTTTTGGTGGTACTCACCTTCGCCCATGTAGCCGTAGCCGGTGACCGTGCAGCGCTTGCCGGCCGTATGGCTGACGCCGCGCGCCGGCAGACAGACCAGACAGACGCCATCCCGCAGCTCCGCCTGGCCGTGCAGCTTGAGCAGCGCAATGTCATTGTCCAGCGTCTGGCTGTTGTGATTGTGGTGTATATAGGTTGTGGCCACGCGCAGCGTCTGGGCGCCGGGACTGCCATATTTACGGGTCAGATCATAGTCACCCACGCGCACATAGATGGCATCGCCGGAGCGTACGATGCTGCGGAGAAGGGAGACGGGAGAAAGGCAAGAAAAACAAAGATTAGTTGGAGACTACACTCAGAGAAAAACTACATTCTAATTAACAAATTCTACAACTTTAAAAACTAATTGGAATTTATGTCTCTTTTTTTAATTTAATTTAATGCGAAGAAGGGAGACGGGAGAGAGGGAAGAAAAACAAAGATTAGTTGGAGACTACACTCAGAGAAAAACTACATTCTAATAAACAAATTCTACAACTGTAAGAACTAATTGGAATTTATGTCTATTTTTTTAATTTAATTTAATGCGAAGAAGGGAGACGGGAGAAAGGCAAGAAAAACAAAAATTAGTTGGAGCCTACACTCAGAGAAAAACTACATTCTAATTAACAAATTCTGCAACTTTAAAAACTTATTGGAATTTATGTCTTTTTTTTAATTTAATTTAATTTTAATTTAATTTAAAAATTAACTTGACATAAAATAAGCAAAAAATGACTTGGATTAAGTACAAAATAATTTGTTCAAAAATTAGAAAACTTGAATTAAGCAAAAAAATAATATTGGATTTAATGAATATAGCAAATAACAATAATTAGTTTAAAGTTTACTTGATTATAATTTAGTTTTATTTATTTGAATTTAATTTAAAAATTAACTTGATTTCAAATACGAAAATAGGTCAAAATCGACCTGGATTAAGTACAAAATAATTTGTTTAAATTTAGAAAACATGAAAAAAGCAAACCGAATCGAATCGAAAATATTGAACCGGATTGAATGAATAAAGAACAAAATATTAATTAATAGGAAGTTCACTTGACTATAATTTAATTCAATTTAATTATAAAAATATACTTGATTTCAAGTACGAAAATAAGTCGAAAACGACTTAAATTAAGTAAGTAAGAAAAGACTTGGATTAAGAGCAAAAAAAATTAGTTTTTGGAAAACTTAAAATAAGGAGAAGATTGAACCGGATTAAATGAATAATGAAAAACTAAACCTAAACTTGTTTTTTTTTAACCCTAGAAAATATTGTTATAACATTTTCAAGCTAATAAAAAGTTTGAAAATACTTTGGTAAATATATAATTAAATTCTAGGATTCTATATGGAAAATCAGGTTCACGAACTGGGCGTAGCTTGCAACATTTCAAACTTCATCGAAGTTTAGGAACTTTAAGGTATAGTTATTTTTGTAACTATCTTTTTTCTCAAAGTGTACTCACTTGGTGACGCAGTGCGCCGCGGTCAGCACCCATTGAGTGCCGATGAGCGCCGCTCCGCACAGATACTGATTCAGGGAATTGATGAGCGCCACCTGCCAGCACCATTCGCCGTTCTCGCCATCCTCGCCGCCGACGACGCGCGCCCGCCGGCGACTGTAGTTGGCCTGCAGCTGGCCGGGATTGGGGTAGCTGGTGCGCTGATAGTATTCCGGATAGACGACGGCTGCCTGCTGCAAATCGAGCTGATCGGGCTGATCGTGATAGGAGCGGAGTTGGTTGCTCTGCAGGCCGCTGGTGTCGACCAGGTCGCCGAGCTTGTCGTTGTGTATCTGGATGGGCACAATTGCGGAGCCGAGCACCAGGCGCTCCTGGGACTTGTTAATGCTGCTGCTGCCGCCGCTGCCGGAATACGAGCTGGCCAGTTGTCGGGCCGAGCGCTGCAGCCCGTACTTAGCCCGGGCGTATGTGACATAGTTGAGCGCCGGCGAGCTCCGGGAGCGACCCGTGCGCAGCGTGCCCTTGACTCCGCACACGTACTTGGAGTAGACATGCGGGTGTGGCGTTGTCGTCGTGGTGCTTGTCGTCGTCGTCGGAGGAGGGGGCGGGGGTGGGGCTGCTGTCGCCGGTGGCAGGGCGGGCTGCTGTCCGGGACCGGGTCCGTAATAGTCCGCATAGCTGGGCGGCGGCAAGCCCGGCTGATATCCATGCGTCAGGTGCGGCGGCGGCGGCGGCTGGTTTGACATGTAGCCGGAGGGGGCGTAAGGGGATTGCGGTGGTTGCTGCGGCGGCTGTGGGGCGTAGGGCGGCGGCGGAGGGCCCATGGGCGGATAGTTGAAGTAGGAGGTGTCGTTGCGCGTCTGGAACTGTTGCTTCTCCAGGATTTTGCTCTTGGGCGCACAGCAAATCTGGCCGGAGCGCTTGCATCTAAACAGATCCGTCATCTCGGCGTTTTCTGGAGAGGATTCGTGTTAAACCTGGGTGGATTATGTGTGGATTTGGGCTACTTACTGAAGCAGGTGAAGCTGAGCAGGCTGACAATGCACGAGCCGGGGCATTCCTCGCGCGGATCGGGACTCGGCGTATTGGGCAGCACATAGGGCGGCGCCGTGGGCGACGGTGTTGGCGGCGACGTCGGAGGCGGCAACTTGGGCTTGGGCGCGCCCGCACGCGAATTATCACAGCACACCGAGCCCTTGGAGCAGGTGGTGGGATTGGTCAGCAGCACCGAGGGTCGCTCACAGAACGCGGCCATAATGTTGAGCAGACAGAAGCCGGGACAACGTTGCACCGCCGGCGGCGCCTGCGGCGGTGGCGCCGGCGCCGACGGTGAGTTCAGCGTGCTCTCCGCAAAGGATATGAACTGCGAGAGCAAATCCCCGCCAGACTGTGCGGGTGCAGCGGCTGCTGGTGGCGGCGCCGGCGCAGCGGGACGCGCTGGCTTCGACGCCGGCTTCGAGGCAATCTTGGTGGCGGGCTTGCTGGTCGCTGGCGTCTTGGCGGGCTTGGCCGCTTCGGAGGCGCTGCCCGTCACACAGCAGCTGCCCTCGCCGGGACAGAAGGCCTCGGAGTCGATGTCATCGCAGAAAATGGCAAAGATGCCGTTCATGCACTCGCCCTCGCACTCCTTCAGCACCTGGCCCTGATTCTGGCCCGATTTCAGCTTGTTGTTGTTGTTGTTGTTGCTGCTGCTGCTGCTCTGGGTTTCCTCCTCCTCATCGTCCTCCTCTTCCTCCTCCTCCTCCTCGGCGGCTGCTTCTGTTGTGGTGGTCGTTGTTGTGGGCTTCTTGTGCTTGCCGGGTTTGCTTTGCGAGTGGCCGTTATTGTTGTTGTTGTTGTTGGTCTTGGTGCGCGCCGGCTCGGGCGTGGTGCTGGTGGTTGTGGTCGACGTGGTCGTCGTCGTGGTGGAGCTGGTGCTGCTGCTGCTGCTGCTTGACTTGGTGGCGGCGGTTTTGACCAGCGTCTGATTGCTCTTCAGATTGCCCATGTGCTCTGCAAAAGGATTGGGATTCTCTTGAAATGTATAAGAGTAAAGGGTATCTGGTAGTCGGGCACTTACTGGCCGGTATGTAGATGTCCTTGGGCAGCTTGCCATTGGAGTACTCATCGAGGGAGACGCAGCATTTGGTGCCCTCCTTGCAGAGCCCGCCGCTGGTCAAATATGCCTCACAATATTCCGCAATGCGATCCGCCACGCAGACGCCGGTGCAGTTCTCTAAGAGATTTCGGACAGAAGCTGAGTTAGATTCCAGTCGGCTTATTATTGACTTCACATACTGTTCTCATCTTCGGTTTTGCTGGGCTCCTCCTTGTCCTTGGGCTTGCCCGTGGTTGACTTTTTGGTGGTGGCCGGCTTCCTCGTCGTGGAGCTGACGGGCGCTGCGGTGCTGGCAGCTGGACGCTTCGGCTGCGGCTTGGGCTTCGGCTTGGCCGTGGTGCTGGCCGTGGTCGTCGTGGTGCGTCTGGTCGTGCTGCTGCTGCTGCTGGTCGTGCTCGTGGTGCTGCGCGGCGTTGTGCTGCCAGCTGTGCTTGTGGTTATTCTCGGCGTCGTCGTCGCTGCGGTGGCATTTTTGCCTAAATTGGGTTGGATTTAGTTGGTAAGTTGGAGCAGGATTAGTACTTGGAGCTTACCTGGCGCATTCTCTATGCAGCACTTCATGCTGGGCGAGGGGCAGGGCACATCGTCGAGCACCTCGTAACAGATGAGCGTGGCCAGCGTGTGCACGCAGACGCCGGGGCAATCTTTGGCATCCGCCGTGCTCGTTATTGTGTCCAGCAGCCCGGACAGAAAGCTGCCCGCCAGCGATTCATCCTGTGCCCGAGCCGGCGGCGCACGCCCCGTCAGCAGCAGCAACAGACAGATGCTCCATGTGCTAAGGATTTGGCTAAAGGTTCTCATGTTGCTTGGTAACTTTGTCATTTCTTGTCAAGTTGAAGTTAGATCACGTGCTCATCTGCAAGAGAGAAAGAGAGAGAGAGAGAGAGGGGGGGGGGGGGATAGAGAACGAAATTAGCCAAGTGAAAGTTGAGCTTAGTCAGCGCCCAGATGTAACCCCGAAAGGCCTCTGACGTAACAGAGCTCCAGCATCTCGTTGAGCTGAGCAGAAAGATCATTGGCCTAGAAAGCGCTCAGAAAGACGCCACCTGTTGGCCGGCAGTCGACACTGCACTGAGAGAAAAATCACAGTGCGAAATGCCTAAAGAATGCCAGTAACAAATTTCTGTTTTCTTTTCGCCAACTTTGGACTTACAAAGGAAAATTATTAAATTTAGAACTTTGGGATCGACCTTGATCAGATTTTTTATACAACATTTCTGGCGCCTTTTCTCTGAGTGTGTTAAGAGCAACTGGTTCAGAGTTTTTGGGGGAGGGGCAACTCCCAAAACCAGTTTCGATGCTTGCCGCGCCGCATTCTCTGGGGAGCTGGTTCTGCAACAGGTGCGTCCCGGTAACTGTTCAGCTAGTCGAGTGTGTGCCCCATTTTTGGATATTACGTATACGTCAACGGAATACTGGGCCTAATAAATGTATTTGGGTTGAAAATTCTTAACTTAAATTGAATGGTGGCTCGAGTCCAATTCAAACCGGTTTTTTTCAGCTGCAAAATAATTGTGAATACTTGCTACAAATATGGGATAAGCCAGGCCAAAGAAAAAAAAAGAAGTCAAAAAGCAGACGAAGCTAAGAATAATCAAAAAACCTGCTTCACGAAGAAAACTTGAGGGCAGGGCCATGGTTCGAGTCCGAATTTTTGTTGAAAGGTATTTACTCAAGCTTACATTAAACGTGCAGCTTTATGAATGAAATAGAAAGTACATTAACCCAAAAAAGAAAAAAAAAGTCGAAAAACCGCAACAAAATTGAAACCTGGTGCGATATCTCAACTGAAAGATCTCTAGCGAAAGTGCTGGCAATAGTTGACAATGGAAGCAGAATGGAAAATTGGTCGAGCTGACAATTATGTGCCGGTCCGAAAGCCCGAACCCCAAAACCCCGCCCGCTGCAGTTGTTGGCCAACAACTCCTCACGTGCGACGCTTTCACGTTCAAACCGGAACCTTTTCTTAAAGGGCCAACTATTTAGAAACGTAAAACAAACAAAAACAAAACTCTCATCAAGCCAGGCATGTGACAATCCTCATTCTTTACGACGAAAAGAAAGAGAGAGAGAGAGAGAGAGAGAGAGAGAGAAAAAACAACCGCTAGAAAGCGCGAGCCTGTCACAAATCGTTTTCTAAGCCCAAGTAGAACCCGAAAACTCTAGAGTGTGCACGTACATTTTGGGTCAGCCGCGTGCTGTCTCTCTCTAACGCATGGGCAACGCCTACGCCATCATGAATACCAAGTCCGGCACCAAATTCGATAAGTGGGTCAGATGCATAAGGCGCGACGACAACGACAAATACCCCTCTGTTCGCCCCGCCCCCTTCCCTCTCGCATTCCCAGTTTAGCATGCGAATATGCGTTCTTGCTGTCTGAAATTTGACGCTCTTCACACCAAAAATGTGTAAAAGAAATTCTTTCATTGAATGATGGCCAAAACAAACAGAAACAGAAACGCGCATTCAAATGCCGATCGAACGGTTAACATTAACGGTAAACGACACGGGCGTTAGGCACAGCCTACACTCAGAGAAAAGCAGCAAGCACTTACTGCACAAATCAAGTCAAGGTCAACATTAGCATAAAACTCTTCTTAAACTTTGATTATAAGAGCTGTTATAACTGTTATACGCTTTTTTCAAGGATATAAATTGTTGTTAATTTTTTTTTTTTAATTGGGAAATTAAGTATGATGCAGACTTCATTTATATTATACTTGTGATTTAATTTACAGTCTTTCTAGAATTATCTACCGTCTTTTTCTCTGCGTGTGGCACAGTTGAAATTAGAGTTTTGATCAACGACTATTTGAAAACTGTTTTTGTTTTTGTGCTCTTTCATTTTTAGCACTTCCATTAAAGTCCCGAGACACACACACACACACACATGCACAAACATACATACACACACATACACATACACATAGCACTGGCCAAAGACAGCGACTGTGAGCCAAAGCCAGCGACAGTCTTTGCCTTTGGGGCGAACACACGAACAAGTTAAGCGACTTTTTTCTTCTGCTTCTTCTTCGGCTCTTTCTGAATTTATTGTAACGGTAAGCACAAGACACATAACTGTGCACTGGATCAGCAGGACAGCTCGGCGACATAGACGACGTGTCGAGAATGCGGCACAGTTTTCCAATTGCCATTGGCTGCGTATGCAAAGTTCCTCCAACACCTCCAACACCACCAACACACACACACACACACACTACAAGCTAATGGTTTGGGTAAACTGTGTGGGGAAGGGGCGCTTAACAAACCGTTCTTAATGCCGGGGCGACTGCACCTTGCGAAAGCCAGCAACAAACTGACCATTGCTCAAGGTTCTCGCCGCTTGGTAAGCCGCCGCCGCCGCCAAGGCCAGCGGCCACAAGCCGGAGAAAGTGAGCAAAAGAAGAATACCATAGCGAAGCGATTAAGAGACGCAAGAGAGCAAAAGCCGCTCTCTCTCTCTCTCTCTCTCTGCCACCTGTTAGACTGCTGCTGCAGGCAGCGCTGTGGCAGCAGGCCGCCCGCTGCGCTGCGCTGCTTGTTTACAGCTAGTCATAAAGCGAGGATCACGTCATGACAGCTGTAATCATTGGCACTTGAGAATTTCGCGACCTTTTCTCATTTTCGGCACTAAATACAAACCCCGGAGTGTGCTCACTTAGCGGATTATGGCTGCAATTGCCAGGCGATCATTTTTGCTCGGTTCCCTTTTGCGCATTATTCTCAGGGCTTAGTTATGCAAATCTCAAGTGCACCCTGTGTGAAAAATGCAGCCTATGCAAATGTGCGTGCTATTTTTTTTGTGTTTTTTTGGCAAGTCAGCGCCGCAGGAGTTTTGGGATATTACCTGAATTTGCATATGCAAAGGAAAGTTGTTGACGTTTTACTGTTGTCAAACATTGTTAAAATGCAATTATGAGTGCAGAAATCGCAACATTTGCATAATGGCTGGGGAAAATGGCCTAATCGCTGGCTTAAGTCCAGCGTCACGTGGTTAAGCGAAAAACTAACCTCAAATCGGCTAAAAGGATTTTACTTTTACTATGTCTTGCTAATTAGCGCTGGCAGAATCAAATGTCTATGGAAAAGGACAACCTTTGAGCGATGAGACGTTCGTCTCGCCGTTTCGCGGATGTTCCCAGGCTCAGACAGTGTCGTCCTGCCCTTCCAGACTTCTCTCTCTTCACACGACAGGCTCAAATCGAAATTTGAATAAAACGCTGCATACAAAATTGAAAGTGGTAAAAAAAAGTGAAAAAAGTTCATAAAAAATCGGGAATATAAAAAAAATAAGTAAATTCTTATTTATCATTCTGTGCGTGTGCGTGTGAGCATTTTATACCTGAGAATCCTGGAATCCTGGCCCCTGGGCAAAGGCAAATAGATAAGGCGGCCGTCGTCTTGTGTTGGTGGTGGTGGTTCGTTCTCGCCAACAGGATCTCGTCCTGCGTATGCAAATCAGCCGAGCCGGCGTCCGTGATGATGATTCCTTTTCAATTCAAACAATGCCGAGGGTCGCCCTGGTCCTGGTCCTGGTCCTGTCCTTTGGCCACACATGTTTTGTGTCTGCGTTTTTTATACATTAATCGTGCTATTTAAAAAAAAAATGATTAAACCCTTTGCTTATGCACACTTTTTTTTAGCTGATTTTTCCTCTTTTTTATACCGTTTGCGTGTGTTTTTTTTTTTTTTTTTTTTCTTTGCTCATCCCGTTGTCGTATTTTCACTTTTTCGTGGGAACTTTGGAGGATCGGACTGCTATGATAATGGGAATGCATAAAAATTGGGATAAAGTAAGGAGTAGAAATAGAAATGAGATAAATCATATTAAAGATAGGTGCTTAGTATAGTTGGAAGTTAGGAGATCTCTTAATAAAATAAACCTTAATTTAATTCAAGACCACTTCAAATTTAAGTACTACTTAATTTTTAAGTTATTTACGTTTTTAAACCTAAAGATATTTAATAATCCCAACTCAATCCAAAAGATATTTTAATAATAATATGTTTTCATTGTGGTTACATATTTTGCTTTCAGACTTTTAAAATAATGCCCAAAGCGATTTATGCTTAATCATTTTACCCGCGCGCCCTCAACCCCTCGCCATGAGCGATTCACCCCCCGTAGTCGCCTATGATCTGATTTAGGGACAGCCGAGAGTCTGGCCGAGAGTTGAATTTGCATATTGAGGATGATGTAGACCGTAGGGGCTGAGGGCTTGTCATGGGAACAAAAGATGCATTGTCGTTGTCGGAGAATGGATGGAAATCAATATTTGATGTAATTAATTAACAGCATCAAATGAAAGGAAAGAAAACCAACAACAATATTAACATTTAGCAATCAATTGAAGACAATTCAATAACAACGCCATTCGATATCGAAAGTCAAATGTTTTGTGGCCATATTGATATAGATTGAATTAAGAGAAAATTGCAAATTGAACGCTGTGAAAATTTTAGATGTCGCTAGCTATATGGAGGAAAAGTCATGACTAAAATGACAAAGCGCATGAAAATCGAGAAAGTTTTGAGAAATATTTTGTAAACCGAAAGACAGTTTTGACAGCCAAAATTCTAAATGTATTCCCAATAAATTTCACCAGAAGCGTAAATGTCTTTCTTGTACTTTTGAATGTAACGATATTTTTTTGATTGTTATTTTGATTGATGTGGCAACCTCGTCGGCGCTGCCACCTGAATGGCAACAAAGTATCGATGCTGTTAACACACACACACAGCTATCGATATTAAACGTACGTGTCCAAAATCAGCTGCGTCGCCTGAAACAAACAATGCGCTGCATAAATACCTCGCAATTAAGAAATTGAACTGACGAAATCAGTTGGATTTAGTTGTACACACAGCAGACGGAAGAGCACGCACACGAAGAGGTAGCAGAAGACGGCACACAATGACGACACCCAGAAAAGTGCGGCGCAACGTGCTGGCCACAAGTGGACTGGGCCTGGCGCTGCTCGTTTTGTTGTATTGGACGAAGCTGACGGGCGGCTATTTTGCAGCTCTCGATGAGGCCGCGACGAACAAGAACTGTTTCTGTGAGGTATGCGGGCGGCAGGAGATAACTCCCTCCACTTAAACGCAACTAATCCTAATCCCTATATTGCTTGCAGCTGGAAGGCTCCATCAACGATTGCAGCTGTGATGTGGACACGGTCGATCATTTTAATAACATGAAGGTCTATCCCAGGCTGCAGAGTCTGTTGGTGAAGAACTTCTTTCGTTTCTACAAGGTTAACCTGAAGCAGGACTGCCCCTTCTGGCCGGACGACAGCCGGTGCGCCATACGCTTCTGTCAGGTGGAGAACTGCGAGGAGAAAGCCATACCGGAGGGCATCAAGGATAGCACCGAGCATAGAGACAAGGCGGCATCGTACAAGGTGAGCCAAATATTGCACGTAGCAGCTTTTAAGTATCTCTCTATACATATATTTTTGTATAAGCAAGTGGGGTACAGTGATAACTGCCTTGAACAAACGTTTGAAACTCTTAAAGCTGTTGGAGATTTTCAAGTGTTAGAAGAAGATGACATCTCCGACTCCATGAGGTATATATGTATATATAGTTGTTAAAGCAAAGTCCGTCCTTTTTTATCCTAGCGAAACCTGAAATAGAACTGTCTTTTGCCTGACGATCATATATCTTCCATAGGAGAGATCGGTCGAAAGTTAACTTCTCTTCTGTAAGATATTCAAAGGAAACTCCTAGTTACGCAGTTCAAGTAAAGTATTAAATCGGGAACTTCATAAATTGTTCCATCAAGTAGAGCGTTCACTGTATTTGTTATCAATATTGATTTGCGGCGAACAGGTTACTTTTAAATTACTTTATTATCGTGGTGCTCAACGGGTCTTGTCAAGGGGGAATGCCATAAATTCATGCACTATCTCTGACTTTCTCAATGAACGTGTTGTACCTGTTGTTGTTGTTGTTGTTGTCGACGTCTGCAATGTGACAATCAGTGCTTGGCATCTTTTTAAGTTCCGCAAAACCCACTTAAGCACTTAATCTCTGGATGGCTGCAGAGTGATAAACAAATTGTCGCTGGTTCGAACCAATTGCCTTCCTTGAGATTCTGTTTATAATCCTTTGCTTGTGCCTTGGGCCTGACTCTTGCTCAATCCTCTTTTTATGTGGAACCATTTAGTGGGCTTTCGTTTGTCTTAAGGTTTGGTTCATATAACATCTGCAACTGGTTGGCTTTAATTCCGGCTTAAAGCCTTTAAAACATCTGTTGATAATGGAGGCCAGATGACGTGGTAAAGCAGTGCTTGGCGCCCTTTAAACCAACTGTGGCTGCCAACTGACGTGGCCTGTTGATTCACGAGACACAGCTCATTGATACGCCCCTCATTTTTCTGTTGTTAATTGTTTTATTCTGGTGAACGGCAATTGTTGAGGTTGTGTAAGCTTTGTTTGCACAGCTGAAGCGTTAAGTCTCGCATTTTGCACATTCACTAATTGACTTCCTCATTTGTGTCAATTGTCTAGTATACGCGAGAGGCGCAGGTGGACAGAGGCTGCTCGGAGGCGGAGGACTTTGACAGCGCTCTGGGTTTCCTGGACACGAGCATTAGTGATCAGGCGCACAAGGAGTTCGAGCTGTGGGCGAAGCACGACGAGGCCGAGGAGGACTTTTGCATTATGGACGATCATGATGCGGATGCACAGTATGTCGATTTGTTGCTCAATCCGGAGCGCTATACGGGCTACAAGGGCGACTCGGCGCATCGTATCTGGAATAGCATATATCTGGAGAACTGTTTCGGTGGCAACAATGAGACAGCCAATAAATTCTCCAGCTATATGCCGCATATGGAACTGCGCGATGTGTGCCTCGAGCAGCGCGCCTTCTATCGCATCATCTCGGGCCTGCACTCCAGCATCAATATACATTTGTGCTCCAAGTATTTGTTATCCGAAACGAAAGACTTTCTGGATCCACAGGGCATTTGGGGGCCCAACGTTAAGGAGTTTAAGCGTCGCTTCAGTCCCGAAACAACAAGCGGCGAGGGTCCGCACTGGCTGCGAAATTTATACTTCATTTATCTGGTAGAGCTGCGCGCCCTGGCCAAGGCGGCGCCCTATCTGCGGCGCGAGAACTACTACACAGGCATTGCCGAGGAGGACGAGGAGGTCAAGCTGGCCATGCACGACATGCTGTCGGTCATTGAGTGAGTATTAAATATATAAAGCAAATAGATTGTCATTAACCTGACTCTTTTTTTTTTGTTCAGATCCTTCCAGTCGCACTTCAATGAGAACGCGCTCTTCAGCAGCGGCATCGCCTCCATTAAGTTCAAGGATGATTACAAGGAGAAGTTCCGAAATATATCCAGAATTATGGACTGTGTGGGCTGCGACAAGTGCAAGCTGTGGGGAAAGCTGCAGACCCAGGGCCTGGGCACCGCACTCAAGATACTCTACTCGGAGAAGCTCAATTTGGCGACCGAAAGCGGTCTCTGGGACAAGCCACACATCGAGGCGGATCCCATCTTCAGGCTATCGCGCACAGAAATCGTGGCACTATTCAATGCCTTCGGCAGGTGGGAGTTTTTTTTTAAATAGCATTAAAAAAACAGTTAACAATGTGTATTATGTTCTATTTTAGATTATCTACCAGCATATATGAGATGGAGAATTTCCGGCGAGTGCTCAGATAGCCGCAAAGACGTTGACGCCCTCAAAAAAAAAACAACAAAAAAAACACGGCACAAATCCATTTCCCTTCAATAGAGCTAATCGCTACGAATGCCCAAAAAACTGTAGTTAATTGATGTGCGCACATCTATAGACATTATTAATATGGATCTTATTTAACGGTTTCCATCCAAAAGTTATTATATTACGGGACAGCAGCCAGAGGCTAGCGAACATGTGTGTCCATATGGCTGCATTTTTGTATATATACATTGGGAATGCATTAAAACGTATATTCGTAGGCTACTTGTACTTTACTACCCTCTATGCGCCTACACAGGTGTATTTTTATTGTAAGTTAGAGTATATTTATTTATTGTGAAACTATGCCTAATTATACTTAGGAAACAATGAAACAAACAAAAAAAAAATAACGAAAAAACCTTGTGCAATAATCTAACGCTGATCGTTTTCATTCAACCGTTAACTTTATTCGATCGAGCGGCACAACCGGGCGTTGCCACGCCTACTCACATCTGGCAACGCTGCGAGCCAACGGAATTCGATAACGATAACAATCATTTCACTTGCCGCATAGCAACCGGAGTTTTTTTATTTAAACAATTGTCGTTAACATCGACAGAAATTCCTAGAAGCGTCTAAAACAGAAAATAATTCAAATCATATTTTTTTGGCCAAAATGGTTGTGCTACAAGTTAAACGCGGCGACGAGAATCTCTTTCTGTACGAGACAAGTGTGACCGCAGCCACGGATGCCGTTATACGTGAACTGGTATCGGTTTTCAATGGACGCTTGAAAATTCAGCGCATTTGCATGGAAATCGAGGAGCTGGCCGAGCACGGCACCATGCTCCCATTTGATATGATTGGCCTGAACGACGATCAGATCGAGGAGCTGAAACTGAAGGATACCTGGGCCGATAAATGCGTACCCATGGGCGGCTTCAGTTTCAACAAGGATCCGCTGTGCCGGCGCAACGGCCAGCAGCCGAACGAGGCGATGCGCAAGGTGCTCGCCAATGCCATGACCGATGCCAAGGCCATGGTCGATAAGGTATTTTCTAGAGCAGCAAATTTCCCCAGCCTGATCTCCATCCATTTCCTTGACAGAAATTGTGCAAATCCTCAACCGCACTCACGCTGAAGGTCATCGAGGAGGCGCTGAACATATTGCGCGGCGCAGTCACCATCGTTTATCCGATGAAGCTGCCGCCGCACGACACCATACAAATGGAGTTCGCCAACATGGAGGATCTGACCGGCACTCAGGCATCCAAGGAGGTCATTGAGCCATCGAAGGCTCAATTGTGGTTTGCCGGTCGACAGATTTTAACCGGGAAGCAGCTCAAAGAGTATTTGGGTAACAATGACAAGACCAAGGTGAGCGCAGCTCAATTTTATCAGCTATCCGAACGTGATTTAGTATAACGCCATCTTCTGCCTCCAACCAGGTTGTGGTCAAGCTGAATCAGCTGGGCGAGGGTCCGCCCGCACGCGAGCAGGTCATAACCGAGCAAGTGCGTCGCCAAATGATGGCAGCTTCCTTCAAACGCCAGGAGGAGCTCAAGGTGAGTGCCCCTTTAAAGTATTGTGTTTATTTTATTTGTTGATATATATATATATTTATCAATTAAGTAAAGTTAATCAAAGGTGTAGAAAGTTAAGCTTGCATTGGTGCGCCCCAAAATCTATTCCCTAGTTTTTAAACAAGACTGCAAAGCGAACTGGAACTTTTTGGCATATCTCCGTATGCCCCAAAGGTTCCTAGCAAGTCGAGACCTCGGCTGTGACCGGAAGATCCAACCCGCAACAATTATCTTTCAGACTTGCAGCCAAGTTTTTTGATATAAATTTCGCATAGATCAGCTAAACTAAGTCCGAGCATAAGATATCTCCAGTATTTTTTTGTATATTGGCATAGCTACTAAATCGAAAATCAAGGCAAAGTCGGATGCCCCTCTATATATATTTATATATGTATATATATTTATCTAGTGAATTCGTGTTGGGTTCTTGATTTGTCGTATTTCGTTCGTACATATTGCTAAATAAATGCATTTGACCAAAAATTGTTGGTGCCGTACTCCTGCAAGGAATCTCTAAGAGCTTATCTATTAGTTCTCCTGCAAGGAATCGAAGAGCTTATCTATTAGTTCTATGGTCCAGCAGAGTAACAAGCGATTTCTGGTTAGTTAATCGTCGTTAAACTTCCCTCTATATTCCCTGGAATATGTATATGTAAATTCTTGTCTAAATGCAACTGACTCTGCTGAGCCAAGCGGACAAGGTGGGAGGCTTGATATATGTATTTTGTTCTGTCTATAGTTAAGTTTTTCTATCTGGTCGTATAACCCGCATTCGAGAGGTTAATTATAAAGCTCTTGAGAGTTACGTTGAACAACTTTCGTTGCTTTTTATAGAAAATCTGAGATGTGTGCGTCTAGCGAAAGGCTAACATAAGTTTTGATCTTTGTAAATGTACACTATATATATAGGTACGTAAAAAAATGTCCTATAAATGCAGAGGTAAATAGCGCTGAGTTTTAAAAAATAAGTTCAGTTTACATGTTGTTGTACACTGCACAGGTCCCTAAAGATTGGTAGAGTTTTCAATATCAAGTGTAGTTTTAAGCAATATCCTGAGCTAAATTTATGGCCAGCCTGGGCAACATTTAGAGTATAACCAGCGGCTTTTCGGGCACATCACATTTGGCGGCCTTCTCGTCCTGATCCTCTGCTGACTCCTGCTCGGCGTTGCCCGACACGTCAGTGGGACTCAGCGGTATCAGGGACTTTGTGCTGCCAATCATATCCTGCGTATCGAATGGATGTGCCGGCTCCGGCTCCGCCACATCCAGCTCGACAGCTGCTTGATGCTCCAGGTCCACCACATCGTCGTCCGTATCATAGACTTGTTCCGGCTGCTTGGCAGCTGCGTTGCCAAAGACATCATCATCCGAATCGTCGCCAGCGCAGACGCAACGCATCTTGGCATCGTCGCCCACCTGAAATCGAAAGTGGAAAATCAATATATATTTTTTTCTAGAGGCTTCCACAGCCAACTCACCTTAACGGACTTGGTAATGACGCACAACGATATGGAGGAAATGACAAATAACACAATGGGCACAATCAGCGAGACGACCAGCTCCCGATACACCTTATCCAGATCGTAGCGTGCGACCACAAATTCCACATTTACGTCCTGAAACGAGGGGGAAATTCTTAAAAAATCGACTAAGAGATACTGAGTATAAAGTTTTGTATAATACGCATGCTCGAAGTTGTTATATATCAACTAACAGAATTTTGGTAGCAACTGTACTCTTTGAAAAATTCATTCTTCAATAACTTTTGTATTTATTGCAAATGGTATTTGACGAGCTTAAAGAAGGCATTAAAAAGCGTGCATATACCAGAAATCAGAGCAATATATTTTATAATGCGTCAGTTATGGAAGGATCCCTTCCCCAAAGATCCCCAAAGAAACCGAAATTATTTAGGAAGTGTATATTATTATAGGAGAATTTGAATACCCAATTTAGTATAATCATAAAAAAATAGATGTTGGAAATGAATATTAGTCTGTTTCTCAGAGAGGATAAGTTTTTGAAGGCCAGAGATTAACTTCTTTCTACATTCCAAGTTCCAGAAGTCATGCAGAAGGACTTGGATAGGTTGGGCTCTATTCGTAAACCTGATGGAAGTGCTTAAAGAAGACATTATAATGTGTGCATATGCCAGAAATCAGAACAATATATCTCAAAATCGGTCAGTTATGGTAGGGATTCAAAGAAAGCGAATTATTTCCCATCTGTGTATTAGTATACAGCATCTAAATACCCAATTTTCAGCCCCTAGGTTCTATAATAATCGTTGTGATATGCTTAGAAAATCATGGTGGAAATCGATATTAATCGGTTTCATAGAAAAGAGAAGTTAAAGTACAGAATCTAAATACCCAATGTTTTATAATCTTTGAGAAATTATTAAAAAAGGTTGCTGGAAATCGATATTAATCGGTTTCTCAAAAGAAGTTAAAATACAGAATCTTAATACCCAATGATCTGCCTCTAGGTTTTAAATTCTTTGAAAAATGCTTAAAAATAGTATGTTGAAAATCGATATTAATCGGTTTCTCAAAAGGAAGTTTTTGAAGGCCTGAGATACACTTCCTTCGGTATTAATTCCACAGAAATCTACCCTCTAAGTTCTTAGTCATGACATGAATAAGTTGACTCAATTCGTAATACAGAATCTAAATACCCAATATTCGGTCTCTAATTTTTATAATATTTAAAAAATGCTTAAAAAAGGATGTTGAAAATCGATATTGATCATAAAGGATCAGTTTTTGAAGGCCTAAGATACACTTCCTTCGGCCTTTGTTCTACGACAATCGACATTCCAATTTCTAAAAGTCATCCAGAAGGACATGAATAAGTTGACCTAATTCGTAAACCTGCTTGAATTTTGCTCCTACATCCATTTACATTCATTCGCACACATCCATTGGCCCCTTCCACCTGTTGTCAGGGGTAACAAATGAAATCTGATCCTAGCTACGCCTTCTTACCTTGTTGTAGTAGCATTGATAGCGTGACTGTGCGGTGTTATTGTCGCCATCGTTGCCATAGCGCGCCACGAAGTCCTTGCACTCGCCGCGCAGCGTGTTGACGCAGCCCTCCAAATTGATGAACAACTTCTTCCAGGTGTAAATGGTCAGATTTGCCTGGTTGGGCAGAAACTTTTGCTCCGGATCGATGGCATGCGTGCTGTTATCATAGATGGCCCAGAACTGCGTGAAGTTCATAAACGGAGCCGGCAGCGCATCGTGCTCCAGCAAAGTGCCGTTCAGGCAGTCCGTGGCGCTGCCAGGGCGAGATTTGGCTATAGTTAAGATGGGATCAAGGGGTATTTGACTTACGTGATGCGATTGTCCGATTCGCGTGTAACCGTCGCACAGTTGGTCAACAGATTGCCGTCGTCCTCCTTCCAGAATTCGGTGGGTTCGATGCGGACGCCGTGCTCCTTGCCGCGCGCCTCGTTGAAGGCCACCGCGTTCTCGCAGTCGGCCGCAATGACATTGTCCTCCTATAAGATTTAATTAGAGAGATGGGACAACTTTCGCCAGGTGTCCACTACTCACGTGCATGATGAGCGTGTTGATGTTGGCGGTGGTTATGCGGGAACAGTAGCGATCGCAGCTGAAGGGTCGCTTGATCTTGGTGCAGTGCACGCCGTGGCACTCGAAGAACCCGTTCAGCTTCGTGTTGTCCTTGGCCGAATTGATGACGGGTCCATCCGGCTTGTGGTGGCACAAAAAGAACTCGGACATGTTCTTGCAATGGCCTGCGGGGCAAGACAAGGGTTTAAATTGGTTTCAATCTGGGGAAACTATGCTCAAGTATATAATACTAGATTTCCTGAAGTATATGGTATAAATATTTATACTATAAATTATTATAAATATTAATAATCATCTATTCAATCAAAAACCTCTTCTATATGTGCTCACACGCAAACGACGCCTGTTTAAGTCTTTGCTGTGGACTTGCCTTGCCCAGCGCTTTAACTTGTTGGGAATTTTAAGTGTTTAACTAAATGATGCCATTTTCTTAAGTACTTACCATTCGAACAGTTGAAGACGCCGCGAATATTGTTGCAGACGGTGCCATTGTTGCAGTTAAACTTGTTCAGGCGATTCAGGTCAATCTGTTGGTTGGTTCGAGAGGCAGTAAAAGATTAGAATGTTTGTGTGTCCATTCGATTAATGCGATCATAAAGACGCTGTGGCGCCGGGCAAATGCTGCAAATACTCGAAATATTTGCCTTTAATTAAGAGACTCGACAGGAGCAAACAGAAAGAATGGGCAACCGAGCAATAAATACTCATAAATATGTGAGAAAAGCTCTGAAGCTCGTAATTGTGGACTTTGTCGAAGCTCGTAATATTTGAATTTGTTAAAGAGGTCTTCAAAAAACAGAAAATTTGACTATACAAAGTTATTTCTGTTCGATTTTCCTACAGAGCTATATTTCAGCAAGAATAAGGAGCAAGGGAAAATGTATAAACGAAAAATTTGGTTAGGAGATCCTGAGAAACAAAAGAGTTTTTAATACGACAACTTTCATTTTTGACTAATTCGTATGGCAACCAATAAGAACGGGTAACTACGACATACCGAGAAATAAATACTCTTAAATATGTGAGAAAAGTTCTGAAGTTCGTAATTGTTGAAGAAGTCTTGAAAAAAAACTAAAAATTTGACCATGCAGAGTTATTTTTGATCGATTTACCTTTAGAGGAATATTTCATCCAATATAAGGGAAACTAAGATAACACCGACGAATAAATACTCTTAGTTTGTCAAAGATGTCTTGAAAGTTATTTTTGATCGATTTTCACATAGATCTATATTTTATCTATTTTTATAGAATTTCTCTGATGTGTGTAGAGCAAAGGAAAACAAATAAACGAAAGGTTTGTTAAAGAGAACTCGAGAAACAAGAGATTTTTTATGCTAGAACTTAATTTTTGACCAATTATTGCTATGGAAACTATATGAAATTGTGGTCCGAATAAATTTTTTTACAAAAATTCTTATCAACATCAGCTACAAAATGAGTCATGCCCAAATCAGCTCAGAGTTGTTAAAACTTATCCGAAATATGGTATATATATACATATATACTTTGTCGTTGGAGATGACTCAATCTGTGCGTAATAAAATTCTGCACAAAATTCGAATACCCTCGACAAGGGCATACAAAATATCGGACTCACCATGGCGCAGGATGTGTTGGTCACCCGGGTGCAGTTGTTGAGTTGTATATCGGTGCCGTTGCGTCGGACAATCGAATGGATTTGCGGACAAAAGCCGCTGGTGCGTGTGAGACACCATTCCCCGCACGATGCCCAGGGGCAATTGTTGGGCATCTGACGGTCGACGGTCTGGCACATGACCGGATCCAGCTCGAAGCCGGACTTGAAGGCTCTGCGCGGAACAAGCGCTGGTTAATGGGAACAATTATTGGGATCATACTCACTTGAGGGAGGGCGAGTAGATGGCCACGCTGAGGTAGACAATGGAGACGCAGGACAGGACCATCGTCAGCTGGCAGAGGCAAATGGCGCGACAGATGCGCTTGTCCTGCTCGGGTATCAAACGCGGCTTATCCTTGCGTCGCGCCATGCTAATAAAGCCTGAACCGGTCTCCGCCCCAAAGATTTACGACTTGTTGAACTCGCGTTCTCCTTCCCTTTTATCCTTGTGTCGTTTTTCAAGGTGATTGGACGTTTGTCTGCACAGGGTTGGGCTGGGCTTCAGGTGTTTGTTTTTGCTTTGTTTTTGCCCCAATTTTGTGTCAACTTTTAGACGACACAAATTTGTCCAAGTTGAAAGCAGTTGAAATGCTTTTCTTTCTTCTCTTTTTATTCCGCCTTAGTTTACTTTATTTTTTTGTATGTTTTTTTGTTGGACTTTTGGCTCGACTTCCGTCCGCATTTGCTGCCTGCTCCGACTTGCAACTGGCCTGGCGAGTGTCCTGGCCAGGGCTGACTGAAGGACTATTCGCGCTGCGCACTTTTACTTTTTCAAGTGAAAACGAAAGTCAATCACAAAACAAACCCTTGGCCCAAAGTTCAACCAGCTGGCCCAATTTCGCCGCTCCGACGCCTGCGCAGAGCAAAAGCTTTGGCCCAGCTCTGAGTCTCTTGCCAGCTCTCGCTCTCCCTCTCTCTCTTATTTTCTTCCTCTCTCTCCCTCTCTCTTAGTGAAAGCCCAGTTTTTCTGCCGGGTCAAATCGTCAGCTAAAGACCTATACAAACGGACCTTATGCCTAAACATGATCTTTTTTTGTCTTAACCAAAGTCTCTTTGGCATTAAATATGTAATTTTTATGGCCTAAACCAGTGGAAAATGGGTGAAAATAGTTAAAAGATTGGTAAATAAACTGCGTCTATCCTTCGGCAACTTTAAGAGCTAGAGCCTTACAACTTTGAAGTGCATAATCTCGTATATTTAAGGCAGAACACATTTATTATTTATTTTTTCTATATCCTTCCACGTTTTCCTACTTGTAACTAGATGCTGTGTAGGGTTTCGTATAAAAAACACAGATTAAGAATAATCCACTCTTTGGATAGTTCTCCTGAATCTCCCCAAAGCCAAGGCACAAGGAATCAGAGAACATTAACTTGTTAATTGTTAACTTTATAGATAAATGAAATTAAAAACAATATTTAGTAGCAGATGCTAACTAGCTAACACCTTGGATAGTAGCGGGAGTCGAAGGTCGGGTTAATTTTTTGAATAAAACGATTATAAATTCTCTTCTGTTTTTATTTTTATAGTGTAATTGTTTATTAATTAGGCCGTTAGCTTGTTAAATTTGTTTATTGATAAAGACACGTTAAGTAAAAAATGTTTAATCATTTTTGCATTTTCAAATATTTGTTTTTTCGTTTGATTTAAAAAATTCTCATAAGCAACGTGCGTTAAATCGGTTCTGCTATCAAGCTATATATATATATATATATAAGTATATACACATATATATATATATGCATGTATATATACATATACTTGTTATATGATTCCATTAAATGTTCCATTTTTAATGTGTATTATTTGTTTTTTACATAAGATTTTTAAAACTATTTCAAAATGTCGCAAAATGTGTGTGAATTCTGTTAAATATTTTGAGTATATTGTTATTAATATTTTATTGGTTCCGATTTCTATGGGTACGACCAAATTTGTTGCTTGGATCAGAGATAGAATATGAATATATCTCTGCTGCAAGACAGACTTTTTACTAGTTATACAATTTTGTTTGATTTATTTACGTTTTTTTTTTTTACGAATTTTTACTTAATATTTCGTTTATGACTACTATCACAATTCTTTTTGAAAACAAGCTTAGTTTTGTTTTTGGTTTTTGTTTGTAGTTCGAGAAATTGAGATTTTATCTATGGAAAAGTCGGAGCATCGCGATGCGTTCAAAAGCAAGCGAAAGTAGAACAAAAGCTATCAATATTCGAACTCAAGTTCTCTATTTAAGATAAATGTAGTATAAAGCATAGAAATATGTGTGTGAAAATTGGCAATGAAAAGATTTAAATATGTTTTTATAGATCTTAACTTGATTTCAATGCTCCGCTATGAGTAAATGTCTCCTATATTTTAATGGCAGATGGCTTTTCTTCTATAATATTTATAAGCTATATGTTGTGTGTGAGTTTGTTTTTTTGGTACAGACTACAAAGTTAATTAGCTATTTGTTATTTGAGGATATTAACTAATTTTAATTTATTGCTAGTATTCCATTTCATCCTCTTCATCACTGTGACACAGAAGTTTGCTAAAAGAATTGATTGGAACAAAGTTCAAAAATCATTTCTAATCAGCGAGTTACATCAAAGCAATATCAGATTAAATACCAGGTTATTCAGTTACAATTAGTTAGGTACATGCCAAAAGTTCTATAACTGGCCTATGCCAAATACACTCAGAGAAAATTCAACTAGATTCGTAGTTTAAGCAAGTTTTTGTTTGAAGAAATTGTTAGAAAGTTGAAATTCTTTAAAGCTAGATTCAATGTGGAATCTTTTACTTGCATTGGAAACTTTTAAAGCTTAGTTTAAGAATGAAAATTGTTATTCCAAATTTTCAGTACTTAAACGAAGCCTTTTTTACGGAATTTCTCGGAAAACTCCATTTTAAGAAAGTTCTTATTTTAAGAAACTCGAAATTCTTTAAAACCAGCTCCAATATGAAATCTATTTTACTTGCAGTGGGAAAATTTTCGAATGCTTAGTTTAAGCATGCAAATTCTTATAATAAGATTTCTTCTTTTTTTTTATAATTTTCCACTAAAACATTAAATCTTTGAAAAGAATGTTATTCTTACTTCTTAAATTAAGTTTGAATAACCTTGTTTTTAAAGATTGAATACTTTTGAAGAGAATGATAAATATTCTAGATAAATCTAGATCTAGATCTTTTCTCTGAGTGTATTTACCTTAAGGCAAAACATGCAAAAATCAAAGTTAAATAACTAGAAATGAACTAGAAACATGCTACTATTATTTTAGTTAAAAATATATTTCATATAATTAGATATTTATTTTTTTGGTCGCATATGAACTGAGCGTTGTATAGTGAATAATATTCAAAGTCTGGACTAGTGCAGAATTTTTTGGAGGGATACTTGAAAGTATCTCAGCAAAGACTATATTATAGACTATATCTATATTTTGCAGTATATATCAGTTTGTGCTCTTTAGTTGTTGAAAAAGTCTTGTTGAGAGTTCTCGAATGAGTTTCGATTTAGCTCACTTGAAGTGCTTTTTAAATAATAAATTGCGAGTTGGCAGCTTGAAGCTGAAGCTCGGGCTAATGCGTGATGAAAAATATTTGCTAAGGACACTTTAGAGTAACTTTTTTTCAAAGCCGAGTTTTTGTGTACTGAGCGTGATCTCCAACAAAGCGTTTTTTGTTTGAACTTAGGTTTAATTTAACTAACAAAAGTTGTAGTCCATCGATTTGAACCTAGCTTAGAATGAGGGGGAGCACGAAAATTCAGGCACTGTCGCTTTTCAGAGTTATTCAATATACTTTTAAAGTTAACGACTTTTCCGTATTACATTTCATGCAGTTAACGATCCTGAAAATAATTTGTACAAAGAGAAAAAAGAAACGTAAAACGCATGAAAAGTCTGTCGAACTTAAAATCGAGACGAGTTTCACAAACAAACTTAAGATAGAAGATTTCCGATTATAGAGCATAACAATTACAATCGATAACAGTATGATAGACGATATACGATAAACGATATACGATTAACGATTAAACGATAACTTTTGACAATCTCAATACAAGGCACAATGGATTATTATAAATATAAAGTATTTTGTGTATGTTTTGGGTATTTTACTACATTGAGTTTTTTTAGGGTTAGGTTTAAATTTGTCGTATGAGAACACAAAAACTAGATGATGCGTGGCTTGACTGCGGTTGGTTTATTTCAAAGTCAACTCACTCTTCCTTGGTTGGAAACTTTTCGGCATAGACCCGTGACGATTTATTGCACGCCTTCTCACAGCAGGGGCAATACCAATAGCTGAGCACCCCGATCGAGATGGCGAAGAGCACATTCGGTATTATCAGCGAGAGCACCAGATGGTACAGATTATTCTCCCACGAGTAGCGACCGATGACAACCTGCGGATAGGCGCGACTATAATAGCAGGGAAACGGTTCGCCAATGTGAGAGAATCTGTCGAGAATTTCAAAGAAGATTTAAATACTTATTTGTAATTAAATAGTAGTGCGGAGAGCCTACCCATATTGTCTGGCGAAGACGCTGCAGTTGGTCGTCGGCGGATAGCCGCAACCCTCGGAGTTGATCAGAAACTTTGTATAGCTGACATCCCATTTGACGCGCTCCAAGTCCCGAGGATTGCGCTCCCATTCGCTGTACGGTATGCGCGTATAGTTGACAAACAGCTGATGGCACCTGCCAAAAAGAAACCACAAAGTTATTGTAAAGAATCGTATATAGGCCTCTCTCTCTCTTCACCTACTTTGTGAGTGATGAGGTGCAGCCCTCGCGACACGAACTCCAGGTGCAGTTCTTGATGCCCTCCGCATAGATGTGATCGATGACAACGCAGGTCACCGGCACCGGATCGTAGTCGGCTATGATTGTTGAGATGGCGGGATCCACGACAAAGGGTATCAGGAAGAGAAATGTGAACACCGACAGTATGGCAGTCGTACCTATAAGAGGGTAAGGGTAATCCCAGTCGGTTAGAGTAGGCTGTAGAAAGTGCATCAGGTGTAAACCAAGGCTGCAAATCTGTTTGAAACTTGATTATGAAGCTATGAATGTGATGTGTAAAACCAGTTTCACGGTTTGAACCAGCTTGACGGTTCGAACCCTGTAAAAAAATCACAGTTCATAGTTCGAGCTGTGAACTTTTGATTATGAGAATGTGAAGTGCAAGACAAGCAGTTTCACGGTTCGAGCCAGCTTGACGGTTCGAACTCTGGAAAATCACAGTTTAAACCTAGAACTTTTGATTATGAGAATGTAAAGTGGAAGACAACCAGCTTTAGGGTTCGAACCAAAGCCGGTTTAAAGCTTGAACATCAACATATGAAACCAGTTACACGGTTTGAACCAGCTTGACGGTTCGAACCCTATAGAAAATCACAGTTCATAGTTTGAGCTGTGAACTTTTGACTATGAGAATGTGAAGTGCAAGACAACCAGCTTCAGGGTTTGAATCAGTTTCACGGTTTGAACTTGCTTGACTGTTCAAACCCCATGGAAAATCACAGTTCACAGGTCAAACCCAAAACTTTTGATAATAAGACTGTAAAGTGGAAGGATTCGAACCAGAGCCGTTACTTTTAATGGATTTGCAGCCATGATATAAATCGATCTAGATCCTAGAACTTACCAAGGCACACGGAGGTGTAGAATTTCGCCTTCTCGAGTATGCTATCGATTTCGATCTCGTCGCGCTTGGCCTTGATGGCGTCGACGCAGCCGCTGCCCGGCCGGATGGGACCGTGCGATTGGCAGGAGGATCGGCCCGATCTGCTGCTGCTCAGGCTCATTTTGCTGGCCGACAGGGTCTGTGCCGACAGGGTCGGACTCGTCGGCATCGACGTCGTCGTTGTCAGCGTTGAGCTCTTCTTCATGATTACTTTTTGCGTAACGTGTGTGTCGTGTGTGTGGATAAAAGTTTTTGGATTTTTTGTTTGGTTTTTTTTTTTTTAATTTTTATCACTAAAAGCCTTAAAAATGAACACCGCTAACTTTGCTGCTCGCCGAGCCTACAACAATAAACAACTTTACGTCTCCGCTCTCACCTTAGCCTAAAGTTTCCTTAACTTCTCCTTTTCGTTAACCCGAAAGTTTCTCTCTTTGCTTTTCGTCTTGTCGAAATGGATTTGGTTTTTTGTCTTTAGTCTAAGTCTTTGTTTTTGGTTTTTAAAATTGCAATTGGATTTTGCTTTAATTTAAGCTAAATTTTGTTTGTTAGTTTAACGTTTTTTTATTTGTTTTTAGTTTTTTACTATTAGTTGTCTTCAGTTTTGTTTAAATCTTCTTAGTTTTGATCACGCATCCCTCCAAACCGTTTGACCATTGCTGATATTATCCGCCTGCTCCTAAGGGCTGGTTCTAATCCCCTTTTTTTGGGTGTTGTCTTCATGTGGCTGTGTCTCTGTCTGATTGTGGATTGTGTGTGTGTGTGTGTGTGCCGTGCATTGAGTGCATTTATGTATTCTCTATATGGATATTAACTTAAAGTTAAATAATCGAATCAACATTCGCCCACGCCAATTACTCTCAGTATGTGGCCTAATCTATCCGAAAAAGAAATATATATATATATGTATATATAAATTATACTAATATTGTCTTCTGATTCTGTTCCGTAACTCGAGAATTTTCACGTGCCTCGCATGTGGTGTAGAGTTTTGTTATGTTTTATATAGTTTTCTTTGTGATTTTGCTGTGTTAGCTCAGTTGTGTCCTTGCAAGCCGCTCAGGTGTCTGTGGTCTGTTAGAAGTTCGATGGAAGGATTACAAAGTGTAGCGATTGATAACAATGCCCAACTCCATTTACTGCAAAGCGAAGACGCCCGTCTGATGCACCGGACTGTCTTCCTGGAGCAGAGGAATGCCTGAAAAGCAGAGCGGAGAGAAAGCTATTTTATTAGAGAAAGATTCTAACAAGTTCTTATATGTCTATTCTATGTTAAGCCTTAAAGATATGATCTAACTCTAGTTGAGTAATGTCTGAGAATTAGTGCAGAGTTAACAAGGAGTTTCTAGGAAGTTCTTACGTGTTGACCATGGGTTAGGCGTTATATATCGCCTGAGGGAAACCTGAAAAGCAGAGCGGAGAGGAGGGAGTTTTATAAAAGGAAGGTTCTAACAAGTTCCTATGTTTCTATTCTAGTTTAAGCCTTTAAGATATGATCTAACTCTAGTTGGATCAGAGTTAAGGCAGTTTCATAAGGAAGGGTCTAGGAAGTTCTTACGTGCTGACCGTGGATCAGGCGTTATATGAGAGAGAACTTATAAGGCGAGGTGTAAGGGAGGTTATTACGTATTGTTCATAGGTTGGGCGTTATATATCGCCTGAGAAATTCCTGAGGAGTAGAGGTGAGAGAGGACTTCCATAAAGCGAGATTCTAAGGAGTTGTTTATGTGTTGATCGTAGGTTGTTCGTTATATATGGCCTGAGGAACGCCTGAAGTTGAGAGAGGACAAAGGTTCTAAGGAGGTCGTCATGTATTTATGATAGGTTGGAGTTATATTTCGCCTGAGGAAATCCTGAAAAGTAGAGGTGAGAGAGGACTTCCATAGAGCGAGATTCTAAGGAGGTTCCTGTGTATTGCTCGTAGGTTGTGCGTTTTATTTTACCTAAGGAAAGTAGATGTGAGCGAGGACTTCCATAAGGAACCTCGCTTTAAGGAGGTTCTAACGTGATGATCATAGCTTGGGCGTTATATATCGCCTGAGGAATAACTGAAGAGGAGATGTGAGAGAGGACTTCCATTAAAAACCTCTCTTTAAGGATTTTTCTGTGATGATCAACGGTTGGGCGTTATATATCGAAGGGTATTTTCAAACGGCAAGATCCAAAGAGTTCTTGCTTAAGAGATCTAGGTTAGTGTGAATTCTTCTAACTCTAATATAAAGGTTGCCTCTAACGTGCGTTATCTATCGCCTCTGCAACTAGGTGATCCTTAACCTATGTTAGATTTACCCCAAAGGTTGTCGGTTAGGCAAGGCAAATTCTCCGATGGTAGCACAGATTTTAGAATAGTTACGATTTTGTTTATGGGTCGGATTTTGGGGTAGCTTACGTGACGGATCTCATAGGGCCATGACTTCGTCGCCACCGCCGCCGCCGCCGGCCATGTCGCCGCTGGTCGGTGCGCCGGCGTTGGTCTTGGACAGAACGGATGCGGTGTCGACGCAGCCCTTGAAACGCATCTTGGCATCGTCGCCCACATAGACGGTGGTCTGGCATAGTATTAGAACCGAACAGGATACCACGAACAGCACCGAGGGCACCACCGAGGCGAACACAAACTGGCGATAGGTGACCTCCAGATCGAAACGGGCCACAACGATATCCTTCTTGGACGGCGAATAGAAGCAGGGGAAACGTGCCCGGGCATTGTGATCGCTGCCATCGCGACCGAAAACCTTCAGGAATTCCTTGCACTCATCCTGCAGCGTATTGACGCAACCCTCCAGATTGATCATCAGCTTGGACTCATTCGAAATGGTCAGGTCGACGTCGGGCGGCGCTATCTCCGGCACCTGGGTCGCGACGGACACATGCAAATGGCTGAGATATGTAAAGTTGGTCAGATCGCTGAGCATGCTGTGCTCCAGCGTGGAGCCATTGATGCAGTCGACCGCATCGACGCGATCCGACGTGTTCTTGATGTAATAGCACGATGTCATGGCCACGTTGTCGTTCGACTCGTTCCACACCTCCTCCAGGGTCTCGGCATTGATGGCATTCTGGCACTGCGACAGATACACCTTGTCCCCGCTGAGCACCACCACGTTCTTGTTCCGCGTCGGGATGTCCACGCAGCGCCTGTCGCAATTGTAGGGCGTGCGTATCTTGCGGCAGGTGCCGCGACTGCACGAGAACAATCCGCTGATGTCCATGCAGTTGATCTTGCCGCGTCGCCCCGAGCACTTAACGGGCGCATCGCTGTTATGGAAGATGCACTCGAAGGCGTCCGTTATGTTCAGGCATTGTCCCGCCGTGCAATTAAAAGTGCCCGTCAGATTCTTGCACTCGTCGTTGATGCAGCGCGCCTTGTCCGCGCGATCCTGATCGATGCCGTAGCAGGTCTTGTTCGCCGAATTCGTGCAGTTCTGGAAGGTGAGATTTGTGCCATTGGCGCGCAGATTTACATAGATCTGTATGCAGGCGCCGGATGTCTTGCTCAGGCACCATTCGCCGCAGCTGCCCCATTCGCAGTTGTCCTTGTTCACCGCCCGCGTCGTCGTGCACATGACGGGCGTCGGATCGATGCCGCTCTTAAAGGCGCGCGTCGATGGCATATAAATGGCCACGGTCAGATAGACCAGCGCCACGGAGCTGAGCACCAGCGTCATCTGGCATATGCAGATGGTGCCACAGATGCGTGTATCCTGCGGCGGCACCACCAAATCCTCGGTGGCCACCTTTTTCTTGCCCATAATTGCGTGCCTCTTGCGCTTCTACTGGCCGCTAATCCTCTCCAGAGTTTGCTCTCTAATCCCCTCGAATCCCTGGCGTGTGCGCTTAACCGAATTTATTGGCGCATCTTGTTTGTGTTCTATCGATTGATTCCTCGTTCCACGCCCCGCTGCCCACGCAAACTGTCGCCTTGTCGCGTGTTGTTATATAACCCAGAATTGACTTGGCGAGATTACTTTTTTTTTTTTATTATTATGTGTGTAGCTGCGGGGGGCGTTGCTTTCAGTTTCGCACACAACTTGACTTATTGATTTTTTTCTTTTAAGTTTTCAATTTTCTAGTTTTCAGAGCTCGCCTCTCGCCAGGCGTCCACTTAATTTATATAGTTAACAATTTTAGCAGCTAGTTTTAATTATTATTATTTATTTTTGTTTTTTTTTGTTGCTATTTTCCATTTAGTTGACAGCTGCCATTTGCCACGGACTTGGGCTGGTTTTTTACACGGGCTCTGGCCCTGCCTGGCTTTGCACAATTTTCGCACTGAATTGGCAACTGCTTCTGTCTCTGCCAGTTCTATTGGTGCACTCG
This sequence comes from Drosophila borealis, assembly GCA_035045885.1. NCBI lineage: Eukaryota > Metazoa > Arthropoda > Insecta > Diptera > Drosophilidae > Drosophila > Drosophila borealis. The sequence continues at coordinate 58,713 of JAWNOR010000094.1, forward strand.
TGTGCTCGCTGTGCTCGGCTTCATCTCCCATCTCCTGACCGCCGACAATATGTCGCCAGCTTGCCAGCTAGCCAGCTTTGCTCTCGCCTGTCCAGAAATCAGAGCGATGCGCGCGCATTTTTATTACAAAATCAATAAAACCGCATTCACGTTTTGCACGCGCAGCTCCTGCTCTCTGTTTGTCTCCCTCCCTCCCTTGCTGTCGCTGCTTTTTCATTGATTAAGCTACGCGTGACCGGAGCATGTGCACTACGCCCCCCTTTTGTTGCCGCCCCCTCCCCCCTCCTCCTGCCTACTTTTGGATGCAGGGCACAGGGACAGGGTCGCCAAGAGCCCGGACGCAATGGGTGGGCGTGTTGGGAATGACGTCGGCGTCGCACTGAACCAAGCGAGTGTAGTTTTAAATACTCTCGTTGAGAGTATTATAAATTTGTTGTGCAATAGGTAACGCATAGGCGAGGCCCCAAAGTCTTTATATTCTCGATTAACATGAACAGCCGGGTGGAAGAATTGGATTACTTTCTTGTTGAGGGTATTCAAAGTTTGTCGTGGAATGCTCAACTCATAGGAGAGGCTCCATAGAGTCTTTATACTCTCAACTGCCGGGGCGTTGTGTCCGTCTGTCCGCCTGGAATTGGATTACTTTATCATAAAGCTGCCTAAGGAACTAAGCTTTACTCTCTTAACGTTAGTGCGAAACCATATCCATAGCCAAAGCAACGCATAGGAGAGGATCCATTAAGTATTTATATTCTTAATCCGCATCCATGTCCGTGTGTCCACGCTGAATAAACAGTATACTTCCCATTGCAAGCTGTGCATATGCCGAAATTGGATTTCTATATCATATATGTAGCTGCCAAAGGAGCTCAGCTTTACGCTCGTATCATCATCACATCCATCTGTCTGCAAGGGTATTTGGTGTGCGGCTATCTGAATAGAGTTTTCTTTTCTAGTTTTAAGTACATATCGTGTGCATATAAATATGTATGTATATATATTTCCTCTATATTTGCGCTGGAATGCACATAGTTAACAATTTGCACTATAAATTAAGTTAAGTATAAAAAAACAGACCGACTTGGCCCGTGCTTTAAGAGATTTACACAACAGAAATAAGAGAGAGAGAGAGAGAGATGAAATAATGCTGCTATGCGGCTTAGCCTTCCTTGATGGGCATGTTCCAGGATTGGGCCATCAGCTGTATCACCTTTTTGCTCAGTTTGGGTCCGATCATCGGATTCATTTGCGCCATGTAGCAGCACAGCCAGAAGAGCCAGCAGCAGCCCGCGGTTAGCAACAGAATGCACTGAGTCAGCTTCTGTTGCGGTCCCCGCGGCGTTATTATTGAACCGCCAATGCCGACGGCAGCCCACAGGCCGGTGAAGAACAATATGGGCAGTACGGCGGCGCCCATCTTAAAAGTCTATAGAAATAGTTTGTGCAATTTGCTTAAAGCTTTGATTTTCAATTGAATTTCACTTGTTGGCTGCCTTTGTTATTTTCTTTCTCTTTGGCTGACGTGCGATAGTTGCTCGCCTATCGATATATGTTACGATGTTATCGCAACCAAAGCAGCTGTGCGGCACAGTGCTGCCAACTTGCTGCAAAGTGGCCTTATTAAAAGAAGGCGCTAAATTTGAACACAGATTTGCCTTGCCTAGCAAATTTTTAATTGTTATAAATATTAAAAATATGTAAATAAACAAATGATTCAGTTCATTGTTGGCAAACTTAATGTATAATAATGTGCTGTACATATTATTATATTATATTTATCAGAGAATATTTGTAATTGTAACGATTTGCTTGCTTATGTTGGTAAAGTGGCACGTTTTAAGTTATTTTGAGAGTTTTTTTTTATATATTTAAAAGACATTTTCACTGTGATGAGGGCAGAATAAACTGTTAGTTTAACTTAATTCGTTAACTGGCAAGCTACTAATATATACATAGATATTATAAAAAACAATAACGTTTATGTATTAGGCGAACGCAATCTTGAACTTGCCTTTGACAACACCTTCCATTCAATTTATCAGCCCAAAATATATATAAAATGAGTCAAAAACTTTTGTAAAATATTGACAAAATAACTAAGTTTTCTACAAGTTTGACGACTTGCCCTTTGTTTGGTATCAGCCCATTGAATAATCAATGGCAAGTGTTATTGAGAAATTCACATTGTTGATTGGGAGACGACGACAATTTGTGGTTGGGTTAGTTTATATATACATATACATATTCTCTAAATACGAATGCGCTCCTAAGTAGGCAACATTTCTTGTACGGCGAAAGAAGGTCAAATGCAGTGAAAGTTTTTGTTTTATATGTATATATTTTTAATAGAATACGTTACTCACATTTACAAATTGTGGGTGCTCCCAGCTATTGAGGTTTATTTACGTTCGCGGACACAGACACACGCACACAAAGCACATGCTACACACACACACACTCGCACACACACGCACTCACACACAGCACTTACATACACAGGCACATTTATATGCAGCGTCGTTTCATAATGGGAATGCAGCAGGATTCGTTAAATTATGACTTTTATTTAATAGTTTTTTTTTGAAATGTTTGTTAACTTTTAACGTTGCGCAGTTTTGTTTTTAAGGCAGTAAATTTGATTTTTGTCCGAAACTTGTAATTTGTTCTTTTCCTGTTCTTCGAGCCGAGAAAATTCCAAACAGTTAAATATGTGTGACGTGCTGCACGGCTCGCAGCTCACATTTTCCCTGCTGCTGTTTACGCCTGAAATTCTGACATTTCTCGCGAAGCTCCGAACTTTTTGTTTTTTTGTTCTTTTTTTTTTTTTTTTTTTTTTGAGAGCAGCTGTCGCTGGTCGCAGGCGCATGCGCGTCATCGTGGCTGGCTTTACGTCATCCATTGGGGTGGCCGCCACTGTTGCTGCTGCTGCAAGCTTTACACGGGCATAACGGTCACAGCCAGTGTTGTCAAGTCAGCTGTTTTCTAGCTAAATTAGGCTGTTTTTAGCGCTAGTTAGCTGAAAACGGATTAAATTTGCAGCTGTTTAAATAAATTTTAAATTATTTTGAAATGTGTTGAAATAATGCCAAAACGGTTACTCACTGTAAAACATTTTGCACGCTGGGATACCTTGCCAGCTGTTTCTAAAAAAATTGCGCAAAAGGTGGCAACACTCTGCCTTTCTCTGTCCCACTTTACACTAAGCAACACCTTGCTAAGTTAATACAACTATTTTTAACATGGAAAACAGCTAGTTTTTTTTTTGGAGATGGGCAACACTGGCCACAACGTGTGAGCGCAAGCTTTTGGGCTCGGTTGGAGCACAGCGACTGCCGCATAGCCCGTACGCTTTCGTTGAACAAGGCAAGTGCAAAGCTTGTGCAGAGTCGTGCATGCCGCATGTCTTCTTGTTTAGGGTGTAGCGCAGCGAAAAGCTCGGGCCGCGCGCACATTGCTGGAGCTCGTTCAGCTGCAGCGTCGCCAGTGGCAGTCCTTTCGGTGAAGAGTTCAGCCGTCGCGCGTCGTCGTCGTTGTCGCCGTTCGCCTGCGTCCGCCATTTATTGCCGTCGCCTCTTTGTCGGTCGGTCGAGGCTCCAGCGAAAATGACAAAATGTGAATATGCTCTCTGTATGTGTGACTCCGTGTGTCTCCGTGTCTGTGTGTGTGTGTGTGTGTTGTTTTCCTTTTTTTTGTATTTTGAACTTTTGACCCGTACGCAATCAGGTCATTTAAATGTTGAAACATTGTAAATGAGCCAGGTTTCAGTTAAACAACTTTTGTGCTGATTGAAAAATGCGTAATCGTAGCCTGAACCTTGAGAGTAAACAGGCACACACTCACACATGCACATACTCCACTGCTTTGAGTGTGCGTGTGTGTGTGTGTGTATGTGTGTGCCTGGCTCGCACGCAACGCGACGTCACAGCAGCGCAGCGAGAGGCCTAATGTCTTACCAACAACAACAACAACAACAACAATGTCATTGGCCAATGCATCATATTTGAAGTGTTGCCCCCCCTTTCAAATCCGATCCCCGCCCCCTTTTAATCGTTTGCCCATTTGCCAGTTGGGCTCCATTGAATCACAAAAGCAAATGAAAAATCGTTTCGTGCAAAGCACGAGGAGTCGCCAAGGCGACCCCCTCCACGCCGCCAGCGCCAGTATATTAGCTGCCATGCCGCATAATGTTGCCACCTCGCCCTATATACATGTGTATATGTGTGTGTGTGTGCGCCATGTAAGCGTGCCAAATGAATTGAAAATTACATGCGGCTCCAATTTTTTTTTTTTTTTTTTTTTTTTTGCACACCCTGCCCAAACTGCGCGGACGGCACTGTAGCCGGAGCCAACTCCATTGAAGTAGTTTATTTAGTGCTGCCCATGTGAGCTCATTGTCGCCAGTTGTAACTGCCAGAACCAACCCCCCCCCCCCCCTCCTTCCTGCTGCCTCTTCCTTTTGGCCTCGCCTGCAGCTGCTGTTCGGCGGCATATTTCCGTTTCGTAATACTCCGGCACACGAGCGTCCCCTCTCCCCTGTGTAATGCCAAGAATAACAAGTACAACAGCATTTAAATGTACATAGTCGTGGTTACATAAAAATAGCTACAAGCCAATGGAAATGCCACTGCGTACTGTCCGGAGCCAAACAAACAAGAACTATTTTTAAACGCATTTTAAGCGCTTACGCGTCGTCTAACGGCATTTTGACAAACCCCCCAACCGCCCCGCCCCCCTTACTTAACTACTCTACGCACAGTGTTTCAGCTGCACGTGGCCGCACGAATAGTGTGAGGAGCAAACGCAAAGAACAAAGCACAGAGCAAAGAGTGCAGTGAAATAAATAAAAAAAAATAAACAGCAAAAAAAAAGAGAAAGAATGAAAGGAATAAGCGAAAAAATAAAACAACATTTGTCCGTCCAGCATACAATTTTTTTTCTTTTTTGAAAATAAAAGCAACTGTCAACAATTGAACTAAATACCCAAAGCTAAGCAGCTACAACAACAACAACAACAAGAAGAAGAAGAACACCAGCTGCAGCAGAAGAGTGAGAAAAGGCCGTTACTCAAAATTGGGCATAGGCAGGCCGTGCACACACACACATATAGACGCCCGCACGTACACATGTGCGCAGCCTTTTGCCGCAGTCATAAAATAATCAAGCAAAGGCAAGAACTGAACGAAGGCAGGAGAGGAGAGGAGTAGCTGCTGCTGCTGCTGAAGCAAAGCAGCGACGCGACTGCAACGTCGAAGGCTGCTGACGAAACATCTCCGCTGGGACACATAAAGCAATTAGCAAAGGTTGACAGCACACACACACACACACACATACTGCCAAGGCAAGGCAAGTCAGGATTTGTGGAGTGTCCAATGCCTGCTAACATGCGTGCTCTGTCGCATCCCTGGATTATATTTAGACTAATTGTGCGTCGGGCAACAACAACAGCAACAACAACCGCAACAACAACGACAACAACGCACAAGAACAATTGCAGGCGAAATGCTGCTGCTGCTCCAGCTGCACAGCAGCGGCTGCTGTGATGAGAGCTGAAGGAGGAAATGGGAGAGGCAGCGACAGCGACAGCAAAAGCAACAGAAAGCAAAAGCAAAACGAAACGAAACGAAACGTACTCGACTCGCCCTGTGATATAACTGCACCGTAGTTGTAAACGTTAAATCGTAGCTCATAGTTATCGTTATCGTTATCGATTAATAGCTTAAGCCGAAACGTAAGCTAAACAGAACGGGAACTTCGCAACACTTGATTAACGCTGCTCTCGTGCACCCAACATAATACATATATATATATAAATATATATATATACACATATTTAGGCGTATATATAGTATATATACAATTAGTAATAACTAACACACCCTCTCTGCCTGCCCCACACACACACACACACACACACTTGAATTTGAAATACTTTGCTGCCCCGCCAGACCTTGCGCCATTTTGTATAGCGAACCGGAAACGGAACTGCTAGAGCCGGAAATCGAGAAATCGGTACGCCAATTTCGACAACAGCCACAGCATGGGAGATGAAGAGAAACGCACCGGCAAAGAGAAGCTACTCTTCTATACGACCGCATTTTTCATACTCCTCGGCACGTTTAGCCTGTTTGCGTTTTTGTTTCTGGTGCCGTTCGTGATCGAGCCGGCGTTCACCACGATCTTCATGCAGTTCGAGGAGGTGCCGGCCTTGTGCGAGACCTACGACACGGAGATCTACTTCGGCGCTAAGAACTGCTCGTGGTCGTCGTGCCGTGAGGGCTGCACCAAGGACATCTATACGTGCACACAGATACGCGTTAATTATCGCCTCAATTTGTACAATTTCACGGACGAGTTCAACTTTACGGAATACCACATCAATTTGCGCGAAGCGGAGCGCGTTGTGCCGCCCGTGAAGCGTACGGATCGCTACGAGCGTGCACTGCGCGATTACGAGTACGATAATCTGGGCGCCGGCGATACCAATACCATAGACATGGACTTGGATATGGGCGCCGGCGCCGGCTCAATGGCCACCGGTCACTTCGAGCAGCTCAATTTCGGTGATGCCGACGGCTCCAACGGATTTCTGATCGAGGATTCGGACGATGGCACGGGCGCGGGCACACTGATCACCGGCGAGCGTCGGCCCTTCGATGAGATCTCCGAGCTGAACGAGGGCCTCATGGGCAACAATTCCATATATTACTATGTGGGCGCACGACTGTTTCCCAACGTCAAGGGCTGCGGCTATCCGCCCATGCTGAACTGCACCATTTGGCTGAAGCGCTACACGAAGATTGGCATCAAGTTTCCCTGCTACTACTCCAAGGTGGATCCCAGCCTGGTCATCAGCGATCTGGACTATTGGCAGAACACGCTAAATCTGGTCTACTCCATGGCCATACCCATACCCTCGTTCATCATTTCGGTCATCTATCTGACGTACGCCTACTTCAAGATCTACAACGAGGACGAGGAGACGGCGCCGCTCGACAAGAACGCCGAGGACATGGACATCGATGACATCGATGCCGTCGATGACAGCGACGGCGCCGTCTTGGCGGACAATGCCGCCGGCAGCCAGATCGTCAACATGGACTCGACGACGAACGACAGCTGCCTGGAGGGCGTGCTGCCCAACGGCGGTCCCGGCATGACCAGGTGCATATCGCAGGGTGGCTCCATTACCGCATCCGGCCACTACATCGCCCAGTCGCCGGCGGGCTCACAGATGACGCCCAATTCGGAGATCAATTCGTTTGGCCATCAGCTGAAAGTCCAAATGGCCGATGAATTGTCCAGAGATTCACTCGAGAATGGCGTACTGTCCACATCCAATTCGGTGCAAGGGTAAGAATCCGTTTATGGATGCGAAGAATTTCCCTGTATCATTAATTTGGGGCTGGGACTTTTCGACCAGGGCTGCACAACTAAAAAAAAATTAAGTTGAATCGGTTCACGGGTCGAATCCGGTTTTCCTGGAAATTTGGTTCGGTTTTAGGTATATTTGGTATACTCCAACTCTTCCGGTTAAGGCTCTGTTTATTGGTATTGAAATTTTGATGATTCCAGGGTCGATTCAGTTCGTTTCCAAACCGATTTTCAGGCCGGGTTCGAAGCTCGGTTCACAATTCAATCTAAAAGATAATTAAATTTTTAGCAAATTCTTGTTGAAGTAAATAAGAAATAAACCCTTTCTTACTTTTTATCCGTTCGGGCTTCAAACTGGCTTGCAGCATCGGGCAACAACAGGGCTTGGGACTTTTCGACCAGGGCTGCGCAACTAAATAAATTTTAGTTGATTCGGTTCACGGCTCGAATCTGGTTTTCGTGGAAATTGGGTTCGGTTTTAGGTATATTTGGTACGACTGTTCTTTATCCAACTCTTCCGGTTAAGGCTCTGTTTATTGGTATTGAAATTTTGATAATTCCAGGGTCGCATTAGTTCGTTTCCAAACCGGGTTTCAGGTTGGTTCACAATTCAATCTAAATGATAATTAAATGTTTAGCAAATTCTTGTTGAAGTAAGTGAGAACTAAACCCTTTCTTACTTTTTATCCGTTCGGGCTTCAAACTGGCTTGCAGCATCGGGCAACAACAGGGCTTGGGACTTTTCGACCAGGGCTGCACAACTAAATACATTTCAGTTGATTCGGTTCACGGCTCGAATTCGGTTTTCCTGGAAATTGGGTTCGGTTTTAGGTATATTTGGTACGACTGTTCTTTATCCAACTCTTCCGGTTAAGGCTCTGTTTATTGGTATTGAAAATTTGGAAATTCCAGGGTCGATTCAGTTCGTTTCCAAACCGGGTTTAAGGCTGGTTCACAATTCAATCTAAAAGATAATTGAATCTTTAGCAAATTCTTGTTGAAGTAAATGAGAATTAAACCCTTTCTTACTTTTTATCCGTTCGGGCTTCGGGGCTTAGGACTTTGAGACCAGGGCTGCACAGCCAAATACGTTTTCGTTGGTTCGGTTCACGGCTCGACTCCGGTTTTCGGCTCAGTTCTAGATGCGACTCTTCCGGTTAAGATTCAATTTGTTAGAAATAAATAAATGATGATAAAATATTTAATCAAATGAATTAAACTCTTTCTTACTTTCTATCAGGCCGGTTCGAACCAGCTTGCAGCTTTGTTCAACTAAAACCTTTTTAAACCTTTTCAATTTTCTTTCAGAAACTTGAGCAAGACGATGACGACGAGTATCTCAACTCCACCTGGGCCGACGGCGGCAGTCTGAAACGTCAGGCGCATGGTCTGGAGAATGTTAGATTCCGATTCGGAAAATGAGCCGCTGCTCGAATCCTAAGATTCCGGCACGACGAAGAGGAAGACGAAGCGGATGCAGGCAAACAGAAACCAAAGTATTTCTACCCCAAAAAACAATCGATAACAACGCATCCAAATGCGAAACGAACCTGAATACCTTCAGAGCTGTTAGAGACACTTAAACCTATGATAGATTATACATATATACATACATATATTTAGCTTAACACACACTGAACTGCAGTCACATAATATTACGATAGATCGGAGATAAGCTTAAATCATTCAATTTCAAAATTACAGTATACACAAAAGAAAGATGAATCTGAATCTGAAACTCGCACACGAAAGGACAAACGGATACGGATCGGGAGAGTGTTACTTTAATTGGTACAAATACAATAACAACAGCAAAAAACAAAATTAAAAGGATGAGAGAAAAAGAAAACATTAAGTACTATATACCTAAAGCAAATTGAAAACAAACAAAAAAAACAACTTATACAACATACATATACAAATATTTACTTGAATTATTTTTCTATTCGCAACAATCGAGTTCGTCGTCTCAAAAACGTCTCGCATACCAAAAAGCAACAAAAATAATAATAATAAATATATAATAAAAATGAAAAAACGCGCAACTTATTTACAAGTCAATAAATTGGAGAAGCGCTGCAGATTTTTTAGATATTGTAATGCTACATTTAAAGTTTATTTAATTTATAAAGAAAAAACTAAAAACCTAAAACTAAATTAAACTATGCGATAAAAATGGACAAAAAAGCCTAAGTATATTTGAAATACATAAAAAAAACTATGATATAAATATTATGATAATGATAACAATATTTAATAATAACAATTGTTATCCTTCTAATTAATGCGGATAAAAACTCACAGCTTTAACTAACGGAAACAGAGGCATAAGATTTTTCTTCTACATATTAATTTTTATTAAGATTATATTATATGATAATGATAAATGATAAGTAATACAACAAAAAAATGGTTCAAGCTATTCAATTAAATCTTTTAAATAACTTATGCATTAAAAAAGAAATCATAATAATTTAGACCTAAATATAATGTTTCCTTTTTATATTAACAACAAGAAAGGCAAGAAAAGCCCAAACCGAAAAGCAAGCAAGCAAAACTACTCGTAATATTTCTAAAAATCGATGCGAATACTCTCAAAACTCGTTGCCTAGGCATAGACGCATTTGCAACGGTAACTGCACCTAATTGCGAATAATCTATCAAAATGATAAGCAAAGCAAAGATACACACACATAGTTTGTTTTTAACAAAAGATATTTGCATGAACACCAAAAACGATAAACTAAACAAACAAGCGCAACTACTAGCTAAATATCATGTAAAAAAAAACAATTTAAAATTAAAAACAAATGCTACTAGAATTGAAAACAAAAGCGAAACAAAATCTCGAAAATAAATACGCATTTAGCAGCCTACAGACAAAACGCATTTTTATTATATATTCAAAAACGGTTTAGTTTGTTTGAAAATATGCGACATTTAGCAACACTAATAAAACGGTCACTCCGGCGATAACAAATCGATATGCACTAATCGGCTCACGATAGCAGCGATAATGAGTAATTTTTAAGCACTTGTTTTCCAAGTGCTTTGCACTGTTTTGCAGCACTGCTCGATTGGTCTGGCAACCCTAGAACAGCTGCCTATCAGCTGTTGGCTGCAGCACTCGCCGTGCAATGGAAAAAATTGCTATTGACAAATGTTTGTTATTTTGTAAAAGTGCTTAACAGAAGTGCGCCTTGGCCTAACCGATTAGCACACATATATATATATATATAGGGAAATTTAACAAAGTGCTGCCATATTTCAGCCGAATGCAGCAGTGAATTGTTTTTGGGATACTTTTGTTGCTGCCGCTGCTTCTTCTTCTTCTGCTTGTAAACAAATTTCTGTGGGAAGAAAAAAAGTTGGAACAAATGCTTTTGCATAGCTGAGACACAAAAATGGACAACAAAAAGGACATCTACAATCTGTGGGTGCAGTACACAACCAAGGTAAGCTGCGAGCTGGCCAAAAACTGGCTGTTGTTCCCCTTGCTGCGGGCGGCGGCATTTGTTGATGCGGGCGGGGGCGGTGACGTGTTTTTTTTTTTGCTTCCCATTTTTTGTGCATTAATCACCGCCACAAAGTGGCGACGGCACCTCGCCCAGACATGTTGTCTCGCCCCCAGCGAATGCATGCGTGATTATATAATCACAGCCAGGCTTCAGTTGCCTCCAGCCTCAACCCCCCTCTCTCTCCCACTCTCTCTCTCTCTCTCTCTCTCGCAGAACGACGAGACATACTTTCGCGAGTTTGTGGCACGTTTTGTGGACATTTGGCGCAGTCAGCTGCAATTGGACTTTCAGGCCGCCAACTGTCCGCTGTGGCACGAGGTACAGCCGGACAATGGACCGCATCTGGGCCGGCTGCCGGACGAGCTGCTGCCCGCCATTGGCAAGTTTATCATTGTCGCACGGGATGCCTGCGAGACGGACAGCCTGAATGATCAGGGCATCGAGCAGGTGGCCATATTGATTGACTGCTTGGTTATTGTGTGCCGGCACTTTGACAATATCTTGTCCATCATCAAGTACGAGTACAAGCCCAATCTAATCGCCATACTAACCAAGGTGTTCGCCCAGGTAGGCAAAACGAAATTAAAAAAAAATTATAACAGATAAATTTAGGTTCTTTTTGTTGGTTTTTTTTTTCTTCTAGCAAATGGAGCAGCGACGCGCCACGGTGGCCATGAGTCATCTGTTTCGCAGCTTTTCCTCATTTCTGGAGGTCATGTACGATCCGTATCTAACCTGGCGCAGTTTCCTACGCGGCCAATTGGCAGATTACGCTCGACTGCCGTACAAGCCGCACGCGGTGCATGTGGAAATTGTGCCCTTTATCTACGGTGCGTAATTGCTTTGCTTATCTGGAAGCGCGCATTTAATTTGTTTTTTGTTTTCGTTTGCAGATTGTTTCCAGAACGAGGCGCTGCTCGGTTTTGCGGATATCGGCGAGAGCCTGCTGCATGTGCTGGGCGCAATCATTTGCGGCTCTCAGGTAGCGTACAGAGCCGGAGAACGTGCCATTTCCCACAAATCTTATTGCTAATTATTCTTATTTTTTGTGTTGATATCTGTAACTTAACTGGCACAACAATTTTGTTGTCCTCTGCACTCTAGTTTTAGCCTGTGTATACTTTCTGTTCATTTGCTTCAATCTAATATCATTTCATTTTCATTTTGCTGTCGCTCTACAATAATACTTTCCATACATTCTGCGTGTGCGCGTGTGTGCAGAAAACTCTAAATCTGAACTCAACATATAGAAATACTAACGCTCTAATTAGTGCAAACGCCCCACGCTCGGGTGATGGGCAGCTTCTAAACTGTGATAACTTGGTGAGTGGTAAAACGCTTTTATCATATACTGTAACGTTGTCCCGCATGCACCTCCACCTCCAACTCTCTCTCGTAAACCCTTTGAGTGTCCCTGATATGCTCGATGTTCCATGCTTATTAAACTGTCTTCCGTTTTGGCTGCTGCAGCGCAATGGCATGAGAGCCATTTGCCCGGCCACGGTCTCCATCATAATGCGCATTCTCCAGCTGTGGGAGAGCGCCAGCAGCCTGCGCCATGTGGCGCTCAATTGTTACGCTCTGATGGTGATTGTGCTGCAAAAATCTAGTCCAGAAGAAGTGAGTACCTTGCCTTGAGTTCAGCTCGAGCAGCTATTCTAAACTCATTATGTTTTGCAGCGCCAAATAGACCTAGTTACGTTAATTCAACTCTATTGTGATGCACTGCAGCAGCTGCTGGCGACAAAGCACTTCGACAGCGGCGCCGCCAGCTTTGATATAACCAGCGACACGGACAGCGATGTGGCCATCGATATGGGCGCGCTCTCCGCCAGCGTGGCTGCCGTGCAGCTATTTCTGGCACCTGGCGCTGCGCCCGTCAGCGAGGCCATTGGCGAGACCAATTTGCTGGAGCTGCTGATCGGCCTGCCGCAGCTCATTCAGGCAAGTTGAGAGCTGTTCCTCATCTCCCTGCTGATGCTCACTTTTTCGTTGTCTCTCTACCCGCAGCCTTGGCACATCGCGCACACGACTGCGCTGAGCAGCACCATGGATGCACTGGCTGCCCTGACGCACAGCGCGCCGCTCTGTGCCGAGCAGCTGCGTCTGGCTGGACGCATTGATCGGCTGTTTGGCAGCATGCGCGAGTTTGAAGCGCCGACGACGGCTCTGCTCGATGCCTGTTTCAGTTTGGGCTACAATGCGGAGCAGCGTGTGCTGGTTCTGCCCGAGGTCATGCTGCAGCTGCTCCAGTGGCTGCCAGCGCTGCAGGAAGCGGAGCAGCTGCACGTCAGCCTGCTGCTGCTCAAGGGTTGCACGGACAACTATGGCACGTGAGTCGATGCCTGAAATGCCTAAAACAAATCCTTCAAATAATTATGTCTGTTTGTTCTACTGAATCCCAGCAAGACTGTGGCTTGCGGCAGTCGTGTCGTCAAGGCGGTTTGCGCGTGTCTTCTCCATGGCGAGCTGCTGGCCGAGGCCTGCGCCCAGAATCTGATCAAGCTGATCGAGGAGCTGAGCAAGCTCAGCATTGTTCCCGCGGAGCTCAAGTGCATATTTGCCCTGCTGCGACAGGGCACAGAGTTTGCGCAGTGCAAGCAGCTGCAACAGGTGAGATATGTTATCTATGTAAATGGAACAGTCAGGAGCTTACAGTCGATCCCTTCCAGACGCTCGTCGTGATTGCGCTGCAGAGTCTGCGCGGCAGCAGCAATTGTTGTGCGCAGTATTTTGCCATTGAGCAGCCGACGGATGGCATTTTGGTGCCCGATATCAAGAACTGGACACTCTCCGGCGCCTATGGCTTCATCCTGCACATGCTCGTCCGTTTCACTGTCCAGCCGGAGCAGACGCAGTCCGGCAGCACGCGTCGCATGCTGCTCACCCTGCACACGGCCAGCGGCTGCGGCTTTGAGGTCTTCGTGCAGCCCAATGGACACGTTGTGGTTGCTGCGCTGACACGGCGCGAATACCTGACGACGGCGACGGCCACCAAGACGCTGCTGGACGGCCAGTGGCATTATCTGACCGTGGCCATAACGCCGCCCAAGCGGCCCTTCTCCTACAGCCAGATCAACATCTATGTGGACTTTGTGCAGAAGCTCAGCGCCACGCTCAAGGTGCAGCCGGTCAACGAGCCCTTCAGCGTGTGCGGCATCGGCGCAGTGCTGGCGGCGCCGCCAAAGCCAAGCGATGTGGCCAAAGGTGGTTCGTTGCCGCGTTCCTCCTCCCAGGAGAGCGGGCACGCCTACAAGGGCATGCTGCCCAGCCTGCTGGAGCGCACGCTCTCCACAAACGTAAGCTCCACCCTTTGGGAAATGTTGGACAAAATAAAATGAACTGATTATCCTTTTGTAGGTTTCCAACTATTTCACGCTGCCGCTGCGCACGCAAACCGCGTTCGATCCGAATGTGAAGAACTTTCCCATTGGCATGCAGGACACGGTGTTTGGCGAGCAGGCCTGCCTGCAGGGACATTTGGGCGGCGTGCTGCTGGCGGAGCCAACGACCAGCCTGAAGACCATCTTCGATGCGGGCATGAATTTCAGCTCCATCTTCTCGCAGGACAACGATCTGCTGGAGCTGAATTCGCGCTTTGTTTTCTGCTATGCGCCCGGCGCCGTTTGGCACGGCAGCTGCCAGGATCTGATACCCGGCGGCAGGTTTCCGGGCCGGATCAGTGCACAGCACTGCAAAACGATCAAGATACAGGACACCATCAACAGCATTGGCGGCATCAATGCCATACTGCCGATGCTGCATCGCCTGCTCAAGGAGCAGCAGTCGGATGTGTCCATTGGCAGCGCCAGCGATGATTCAGCCGCGTCGCCGGCATCGCTGAGAACGCCCATTGCCGAGGAGTTCACGGACTGGGAAATGCTGTCCTCCAACTCGTACACGGAATGGAAGATGATACAGCATCCGCTGGCCAGCCTGCTGTGCCTGCTGCGCTATCTGACCCACGAGCACGAAAACAATCAGCAACAGCTGCTCAGCAGCGATTGCCTGGCCATCATCGGAACGATGTTGCAGCGCTGTCCGCCGTCCTATTTCGATGTGAACGCTCTGATGGCCACGCATCTGCTGATGGAGTCGCTGCAGGGCCACAAATCGACGCCGGCGGCTGGCAACGCGCAGCTGCTGGATGCTCTCTACGAGCACATTGTCTTCGACTTTGCCATTTGGTCGCGTTTGCAGTTCCAAATAACGCTGGGGCACGTGCAATACCTGAGCGCCATGATCAAGAACGATCGGAAGTACTTTCGCCGACGCTACGGCGTGCAGTTCATGCTGGACGCAGTGCGTCAATATTACAGCACGCCGGATAACATTTGCAGCGACGATGCGCGCACAATTCGTGCCACACTTTTCGGCATCGTTCGTTTCTATTTGCAAAAGGACGTGAACATCAAGGAGGTGAATGCGATTATTGCGTTCCTGGCATCGGTGCGGCAGGAGTTGGTCCTCGTCGAGCTGCTCGAAATGATGACCAACTATGTGCGCGGCAAGAACTGCAAGGATCAGATGGTGCTGCTGCTGCACGAGCCGCAGAGCGCCAATCTCATCTACAATTTCTTCGTGGACAAGAGCTACAACAGCGAAATCCAAGAGGCCGCCATACGAGTAAGTGCATCAATAGCAGAAGGTCAACTGGCAATATGCTAATCTCCCCACTTCACAGTTCCTGGGCGCCTTGCTGGCCACCTCGCGTGTGCATCAGAAGTACAAGCAGGTGCTGCGGCTGTACGATCAGAGCAGCGATCAGAGCATGTTTCCGGGTTTCTTTTCCTTCATAACGCCCATGTCGCTCAGCTCGACGATATTGTTCTATCTGGTGGATGAGATGCTGGGCCCACAGCCCGACTATGGCGGGCTCATGTTTGTCGTCTATCATGTGAGCAGCTGCGATCTGCAGGTCAAGCTGGAGATAGCCCGGCGGCTGCTGCAGACGACCTTCGTCAAGCAGCATTCCACTGCGGCCATTGCCAGGCAGACGGGCTGGCAGGAGTCCATTGCCCGGCTCCTGATACGCAAGCCGATTACGTGCGTGCCGCCGGATGAGGAGCGTCGCCGCAGCTTTGGCATCAATATGGATGTGCTGCTGGAGGACAACACCAGTTTTCTGGCACAGGCCGATCTTATAACGTTCTCGGATCAGGAGATTGGCCTCGCTCAGCTGCAGCAGCAGCAGCAGGCGCAATCGCAGGAGGAGCACAGCGACAGCGGACTCATACTTAACGAGCTTCAGGCCAGCGTCTCCGAGGCAGCCACTGTCATCGAGAGCGAGATTAAGGGTGAGCACAGCAAGAAATCTTGCTTGCACCTTGATAATCCATTTCGTTATCTTTCTGCAGAACTGGCTGAATCTGTCTCCGGCGCCGTTGTCGAGAATGTGAACAGCGTCTTCTCAGTTCTACGCCAGACAACGCATGATATTCAGGACACCTTCGAGTCGCTCACCTTGGGCAGCTCCACGGAGACCGACAATACGCCGACTGCCTCGCTGCACCGCGAGGAATCGCTGAGCTCCGAAAGCTCCACACAGTCGCCGCACGGGCCGGCCAAGAAAAGCGATTCCATGGAGGTTGGTTTTCATCGAAAGACAATCTAATCTTGAACTAATCTTTATCCCACCCATGCAGAGCACCACCGGCTTTGACTTTATGGCTGAGGGCGATGTGGACACCGAGGAGCAGCTGGTTTATTTGGTATCGAATACGATGTTCAATGTTTTCTGGCGCGGCATTGCCAACGATCATCCGCAATGCTGGCAGGAGCGCGGTCAGGTCCTCGGCTGCATCAATCTGTTGGCATTGAACAACGAGCTGATCACCTCGCATCTGTCGCTGCGTCTGCGCATCCTCGAAATGGCCGTGCAGGCCTCACTCTTCGACCTCTCCGAGCACGGCAGCCAAACGCATATCAATCAGGAGGTGCCTTTACCTTAGACTCTAGCATATCTGTTGCTTCCAGTTCTAATTCTTTGTTGCTTTTAGAACGCCTCCAATATTCTGCGCATGGTCTACGAGCTGGTCGTGCTGGGCTCGAACGAGGATGAGTCCAAGAAGTGCTCCACCAAGCTGTTGGATGGCGTGCTCGCCCTGCTCGATGCCCTGATGATATTCCAGCAAGGCTCCTCGGACGATTGGTCGGACATGATACGTTTATATCTGGGCCTGTTGCTCAAGTGTTCGCATCATCCGAATCCCGGCATCGTGGCCATGGCCACGGCCAAACTGCATGCGATACTCCAGAGTCGCGCCACCGAGGATCCAGCGGAGCTTTCCTACTTGCTTTACAGCATTAATCGAGCGCTCGACAATGCCATCGAGGGTGCGTACCTGATTGGACGGACTTCCTCTTTAATGTTATTTTAAAATAAGTTCGTTCAATCCCTTTGACAGTTGGCAATCCGGAGGAGTATTCGTTTCTGATGCCTGTGATGAAGGCGCTGCTGGAGAAATGCCGCTCCGCCTTTAATCTGGACACAACACTGCCCGATCTGCCATCAACATCCTCTGGTCCAGTATTCTTCAATGATTTCCAAATGTATAGCACGAGCAAAAAGTGGCGCAACTTTATGGAACGCATGGTGAGTCGA
The DNA here is from genome assembly GCA_035045885.1 of Drosophila borealis. Taxonomy (NCBI): domain Eukaryota; kingdom Metazoa; phylum Arthropoda; class Insecta; order Diptera; family Drosophilidae; genus Drosophila; species Drosophila borealis. The sequence goes on from JAWNOR010000094.1 coordinate 76,206, forward strand.
AATACCTAAACTAAGACAATATCTCTTTGATATCCTCAGTCTTAGTCTCAGTCTTATATCTTCGATATATCTACCAGAAACTACATATCAAATTAGATCATAACAGCTCATATAATTATTATCATTTAATTGCTTTACTTATTCGAAACTAAGCTCTAAATTAACATAGTCTTACCAAGGACAATAAAGACACTCCAATAAGTAACGCCATACAACAGAATGCGGTTTGATTTGTTGAAAAATGAGAATAAAAACGAAATCAGTATCATTGCGAGAAAAGCTAAATAAATAGAATGCACTTTCAGCTTCGGCTCTCTCTAACTTCCTTGCTCGTGTCAGCATCAACAGGCCGCCACTTCGGCATTCGTTCCGTCTGGCTTTTGGAGAGCGAAGAGCCAGTCGGCTGGCATGTCGTGTGAAGTGGGAAAAGCCAGATAAGAAGCCAGGCTAGAAATTTTGCGTATCATTCAAATGCATCGGCGTTACTCATCTTAGTGTTTATATTGTTCTTGGTCTTACGCATTTGATGCCAATCCCAGTATTCATTGATTCCCCCCCCCCATGCTGAACTCCGCATTTTAGTATAGTTTGTGATTTTTTGGCAAGTTCTGACGCAACAAATGGAGTTTTCGGTCCATTTCCCGATCGCTCAGGGGACTCTTGAAGAGCGTCGTATCGAAGACGCCTTTGGTGGTGCGCTTCGGCGTCGGATTTCGTTCCGTGCCGGGCTGTAAAGCCAAAGCGGCACCGCCTCGCAGCTGGGTGGGTCGGCGTGTTGGTCTTGCACCACGCCCCCCTGGCACAGAGTACTGTTGTTGGGTGGGCGGTGGAAGGGTTCCATCGTAATAGCTCTGGGAACGTGACTTCTCGATGGTAACCACCGTGGAGGCCGTCTCGGTGCTGGGGCTGGGACTGCGACTGCGATAGCGCGAGGTGCCGCGACTCCGGCTCCGACTGGCTGCCGTAGTCGTTACCACGGTGGGAATGAAAGCATTGCTGGAGGTGGTCCGCACGCGCATCGGACTCCAGGGCGCCGCTGTGGTCGTCGTTGAGCGCGTCACAAAGTTCGAATAGTTTTTCTTTTGCTCCACGTGGCGGGTGCCGTGCGCCGCCGTATCGAGCTCGGTGCCCCGAACATGCACATGCGACTCCGCATCATAGGCCTGCTGCAGCTCCGGCACGTCCAGCGTGTGCTTCTTGGACACGACTGCCGTGGAGGGTCGACGCTTGCGCTTCCGGCTCTTTGTCGGTGTTCGAGAGCTGCCCGCAGCATGTGCATCGTCCGGGGGCAGCTCGTTGGGCGTGTTCTCGTTTAGTATGGGCGGGAATAGCTCCTGCTGCTCCTTGTTGGACGCCTCGAAGGGTATCGGATCGTAGATGGGCACCTCGTAACTGGACTTGGGAAAGTCAAAGCTGGGAAACTTGTGATTGGGACTGAGCGGCAATTCATCCGCCGGCGCCGCATAATCCTCCTGCGGATAGCTCTCGATGGGCAAATGCGTATCCGGTTGACCATAGCTGCCAGGCGGATGCTCTGGTGGTGGTGGTGGTTCCGCAAAGTCTTGGGGTGGACCTCGATAGTCATGACCGGGGGAAGGTGCTGCAGGCTGATAGCTATGATCAGGGGATGATGCTGGTGGCTGATAGTCATGACCAGGAGACGCAGCTGGTGGCTGATGGCTATCATGGGATGACGAGGATGGCGGTTGATATCCATGACCAGGAGAAGGTGGTGAAGGCTGATAGCCATGACCAGGAGATGGAGCTGGAGAGTGATACTCATGACCAGGAGAAGGAGCTGGTGGAAGATAGCTCTCGTGAGGCGAGGATGGGGGCTGATAGTCATGACCAGGAGGAGCTGGTGGCTGATAACTATCATGGGAAGAGGATGCTGGCTGATAGCTATTTCCAGGAGAGGACGATGGGTAGCTGGGCTTATATTGCGGCTCATTGGCTTGGTAGGATGTGGAGATCTCGTAGGCGGGCGGCGAGTAGGATATCTCAATGTTGCCGGAGTGAGTGGGCGGTGCACGGGGCGGCTCGGCAAAGCTGTGATGATAGCCAGCATTGGGAATCTTCTGCTCGTAAATGGAGTAGGAGTCCGGGGCTGTTGGAGCAGCAGAATGCGTAAAGCTGGGCACGTGAGGTACACCGTATTTGGTGGATGGAGGTCCTGGCGGAGGCGGTGCAAAGGATTCGGGTGCTTCATAGCTGCTCTGATGTTGCGGCGGAACGCCGTATTTCTGGTGCGGCTTGTGCTCGTAGGCGGAGCTCGGCGGCGGCGACTCGTGGCCGCCCGTGAAACTGTACTCGAGACTGGGAAACTTGTGGGCGCCATAGAGTTCCGGCTCGTCGTGGCTGTACAGATCCAGATCCATGGACTGCGCCTCGTAGCTGGAGGCGGGTATCTGAAAGTCGGCGCCATCAAATTTCAGATGTTGGAAATCCTCCAGCGAGTAGCTCGGCTCCTCGAGATGCGCGGGAAACGCCGGCGGCAACGAGGGCTTATAGTAGCTTATGGGCGGTCCCGGCGGATAGCTGGGCGGTCCGTACTTGATCTTGGGCGGCGGTGGACCCTTGTTGCGTCGCCGCTGCTTGCTGCGCTTGCGCAGCTTAAACGGCGGATGGCGTCGATATCTAATTAGCTTCTCGGCATTCGGCAGCAGATCGCTGCTGTTGCTGCTCCCCAGCTGCGTCACAGTCGTCTCATTGCTCGGGGTCTGCTCGCCCAGCGTCAGTGGAAGAAGCAGCAGTAGCTGAAAAAAAAAGGAGAAGGATTAGAGATTTGTGTGTGGTACTTTATGGCTGTGGCTCGACTTGTCTCAGCCACATATTGTTGGAGATGCAGTCATGACTATAAAGCTTTGGCTTTGACAGTGCGATCCTTATGAAAAAAGATTAGGATTACCCAAGGAATAATATGCTTGCGTTTGGTTTACAACAACCTACTTTCCACTTTTGGCGTATCTGGCTCTTATAATCTTCTAGTTCTACTTAAAAAAAACCAAGTTTCAGAATCAATAATTATCGATGCTACGTGAATGGAAGAATATGGAAGAATATTTGATAAGCTGGTTCTGCTTATGGTATAGGAGAATATAAATTGTTTGAGTTCGACGCAGACAAGGTTAGATCGACGGAGTTCCGATCGTCCTTAACAAGAATATATACATATGCTTAATAGGGTAGAAGAAGCTTACCTAGATTAATGGATTTTGGTTCACGAATCACACTTCAAGCTAGGGAGTTGGTTTGACCCATAAACCGAATCAAAAGGCTTGAAAATGCTTAATTTACCTTTGAACTAAAACATAGATTATTGGATTTTCCCTTGGTTCACGGACTGAAACTCAAGGCTGGGAGTTGGTTTGAGCCGTAAACCGTATGAAAAAGCATTGGAGATGCTATTTTTTTCATTGAAACAAAACCTAGATTATTGGATGTTGATAAACGAATGGAACCTCAAGGCAGGGAGATGGTTTGAGTCGAAAACCGAAGTGTTGGAAAAGACTCCTTTTCCTTTCAACCAAAACCTAGATTATGGGATGTTGGTTTACGAACTGAACCTTAAGGCAGGGAGTTGGTTTGAGCCGTAAAAGGAATCAAAAGGGTTGGAGATCCTTCCTTTATCTTTGAACTAAAACCTAGGTTATTGGATGTTGGTTACCTTATTTACGAACTGAACCTTAATGCAGGGAGTTGGTTTGAGCCGTAAACCGAATCAAAAGTTGGGGATCCTTCCTTCTCTTTTCAACTAGAACCTAGATTATTAGACGTAGGTTGTCTTGTTAACGAGCTAAACCTCAAGGCACGGAGTAGGTTTGTGCCGCCAACCGAATCACCTACAATTTTGATTCGCGTTTGCAGCCCTGTCGCATTTGAGACTTTCTCCCAGCGACTATCAGCCGCAATTTGGCAACATTTCGAAGATGTCAACCTTTGACTTTTAGCCCGTCTCGCATGTGTTGTTGTTGTATGACGCAGTAGCTGCTTGCTGCCAGAGCTGCTGCTTCCGCGAACACGTAACGCAATCACGAGACTTGCTCCCTGCTCAGTGCTCTCCGCCTCCTCCTCTTCCCCTCCTCCTCGTGGCTGCCATCGATTGCCGGCTGAGTGCCTGGCATGCGAGCATGCAACAACACTTGCAACCAAGCCGCACGCAACCGCCGACAAGTCGTTGCCCAGCGGGCGAAGGGGAAAGAGGGGGGAAGGAGGATGGGGGCAAAGCATTGAACCTCAACAACGTCGTCACCAATTCAGGTTCAGCGGGCATCGTAATCCGTTTTGCTGTGCTTTTGTTTTGTTTTGTTCACAGTTTTCCTAACCAGACAACGGCCGCCATGGCTGGAGGAGTCTCAATGATCAGCTCCAAAAGGCGCAATGTACGCAAAAGTTGTGGGTGTTGAAGCAATGGATGGAAGATAATTGACAACCTACTTGACTTGACTTGTTCAGTTATTACGTTTTGAGCTAACTAAATACACTTACTTTACTTTATCTGAATCATTGTTTTGTTTAGCTTCGGTTAAAAAGGCAGTTTGAGCTAGGTGTCAAGGGGGACAAGGACTTACGCTGAGGTCCTTTAGAAAAACTAAACCTAACTGAACTCAATCCCTGCTGGAAGAGTTTAGACAACAACTAGATAGATGCTGCTAACAGAAATAGGCAGAAGTTTTTAAGTTTTTGGAAAGTTTAGGATTATCTTACATCCTCCAAAGAAGTTATTAACCAGACTAGTCCCTAGTCTGAGTATCTATTCAGAAATACGTGAAATAAGTATTTGTATTTCACTTTTTTTTATTTAGATTTCATAGATGTCTATTTTTATTAACTGGATGTTGCTTTAACTTCACACTATAAATTTACAACTCTAGGTTTGTCTTCTATTTTTCTTATAGTTCTTTTTGTCTTTCCTTTAACAACGATTTCATTCCTAGATCCATTTTCTTCTTGTTCTTTTCTCTCCACTTGACATATGATCCCTTTTCCCAGATCCATTACAACTTCATATTTCGTTGTATTTAACTTGAAGTTGTTTTAACTTCACACGATATATTTACAACTCTAGATTTGTCTTCTATTTCTTTTGTAGTTCTTTTTCTCTTCACTTGACATATGATCCCTTTTCCCAGATCCATTACAACTTCAAATTTCCTTGTATTTCACATGAGGTTCTCTTATTTTCACTTGATATTATTATCCCATTCCTAGACTCATTACAACTTTAAATGTCCTTGTATTTAACTATAAGTTATTTTTCTCTTCATATTTCCTTGTATGTCACTTGAAGTTCTTTTATTTACACTTGATACTCTGATCACGTGCCTGAATCTCTCGGATTGCCTTTGCATTTCACTTGAAGTTCTTTTTTTCGTCACTTGATCTGTGATCTCACTTACAAGGCACACGCAGAGCCGCATTAGATGCCACATTTCTCGAAGTTTTCAAGGCGTCAAGCTGAACAAAATGCGAACAGTAACAACTTTCATTGGACGGAGGCAACGTTTCGGATGGTCTCTTTTTGTTGTTGTTTCTTTTTATTGGAGCTCTACTCTAAACGCATTGGCGCGCACCCGTTCACGACTCGTTGGACTTTCTTTCGGCAACTGAGCGCGCTCCAAGAAAGTGGTCTGGTTTTGTTGCCGGAGACAGCAGAGACGATGCGTCGTCGTCGTCGTTGTCGTCGTCGCCAGCTGCTGGAACCAGTCGAATGACAAAGCGTTGCCCATTAAAGCGCCCAGCAGAGTGCAGCCCGGCGCAGCGCATCGCCCTGGAACAATTGGCCTGGCCCTCGGTGGAGCAAGCATTATGTAAAGAATGTCCAAATGCGGATGTCTCCGACCAATAATTCAATACCCAAAAACCAAAAACTAGACATTCGTAGATCGTCCGATTCGAGTAAAACTCGTTTCGACGACTGCCAAAGGCCAAACTGCATTCGAGCTGCACGAACGAACGAGCGGCGCTTCCTCAAGCGGCAGCATCTGCATCCACATTGAACTTGAACCTGACCGGACGTCACGTCTGCCGTCTCCGAGTCCCGCTCTCCGAGTCTGACTTGGAGTTGCACTGCATTGAATCGGACAGAGCAACTGAATGAAAGCGAAAACAAGTCGTTTAAAGAAGAGTGTTAAGCAAAGTAGATACCCTAACTAACAATCAAGAGAGGTTGAACTTTGGATAAGTGAAGAAAGGTTTGCGATCGGCGAAATCTTCCATGAGGTGTGTTTACTAGGCGGTAACGAAATTTGGTGTCTGTAGAGATTATATTCTCTGAGATCAGAGCTGAAAATCAGTTGGAAAAATCTGGGGAAATCGGTTGGAGCTTTTTACAAATCGATAAATACTGATAGGTTCTCAGATCGATATGTTTAAGCGCTGAGATAAAAAGTGAAACTTTTCCTCTTTCAATATGCCCTTTTATATATTCCCTGAGATATGCTTAAATATCAGAAATGAAAATAAGCTTTTATATATGGGGGAATCGGGTGGAGCTTTCAAAAATCGATAGATATCTAATAGACTCTAAGATCGATATATTTAGGCTATGTGTTCGATATGTTTATCGAAACTCTAGACGCCTTGATCAGAAGAAAATGAAGCTTCTTCCTTAATTTTTCCCAATTTTTATATTCTCTGAGATATGCTTTAAAATTCAGAAATGAAAACAAGTTTTTATGGAAGGGACGAATCGGGTGGAGCTTTCAAAAATCGATAGGTTCTAAGATCGATATCTTTATGCAAACCCTAGACGATTTGACTAGAAAAAAGTGATTCTTCTTTCTTCTTTATCCCCTTTTTTTTATATTCTCTGAGATATGCTTAAAAAATAAGAGCTGAAAATCTTTTTTATTGGGGAAACTGGGTAGAGCTTTCAAAAATCGATAAATTCTGAGATCGATATGTTTATGCAAACGCTTGAGCTGTTGAACAGAGAAAAGTGAAACTTTCTCCTAAATCCTTCCCCTTTTTTTAGGGATTAGTAAATATATAAAGAAGGTCCATTTAAGCTACATTTCAATATACCCTCCGCGCACACTTTGGACACGGTATAACCGGTCTGCGTTTGAGCCCGTCTCCGACTGACATCTGTCACATTTTGCGTATATTTACAGGTGAAGCCGCTTTACGATCGCTACCAGCGCGAGATCGAGCTGAATCTGTGGGAGCCGATCAATCGCTTCTGGGCCGAGTGCTACGAGGCCTGCAAGGCGGCGTCCAAGCAGCGGGCCAGCTTCCAGGCGGCGAATCGTCGCGTCTTCCAGCAAAAGATCTACATGCCGTGGAAGGTGCGACAGGTGGAGGAGATGCAGCGCCTGCAAAATGCTGCACTGCAGCACAAAACCAACGACAGTCACATACGCAAGAAATGGAAGACAGCCAAGCGCTTCCTCTACGGCCCCAGGGGACCCTGGTTTACGGGGTAAGTCGAATCCAAAAAAAAAATAGACAAAACCTAGCTCTATAATTATAATTATTAATTATGAAATCACGAACGAAAAATTGAGCATTTTAATTAAGGCGACAATTGCAAATGGGACGTAAATGATTACATACATGAGGCCACATACATGAGGCCACAAATATATTGCATATATAATATATATGTAATAGCTTGTCAGATACACTTACTTATACATACATATATATGCCCACACATAAGAGCTGCGAGCTGTGAGCCACGCTTTTGTCTTCATTTCACAAATGCACTCATTAATTTGTTGTGCGTGTGTGTGTGTGTGTGTTCAGTCACAATGGGCAGAAATTGCTAAAACAATATACAAAAAAATTAGTCGTTTGTTAGTTTCGTGTAACACATAAAAATATTCATTTCGGTTTCACTTTCTAGCTTCAAGCTTCGGCTTGATTCATTAGTGTTTCCTATTTTATATTTATTTATTTTTATAGTTTTTAAAGGTCATCGAACCGATGCGTCAAGCTGAAAAGTGATCAAAATGATTGATGGAACTGGGGTATTTTTAAAGTTGTGCAGTTTTGTGTGTAATAGTCGAGCTAAGGTCTGATACAGTTATTTGTGCTTGTCTATCAAGTTTGTTATTATCGATAAGTCGTTAAGTTTGCGCAACATCGATTAATATCGATTTGCAGCTCCGTTTTTTATAGCTTATCTGAGAGACTTCAGGGGCATATAATTATAATTTGTGGTGCAAATTCTGCTCTGCCACAAGCAGCTCAATTTCATTCAACTGCCCAAAGATCGATAAATATCGATTTTCAGCTCCGTTTCTTGTGAGAGACTTTAGAGACAGATATTTAAATTATTTAATACAAATAGAGCTACGCCACACGCAGCTCAATTTAGTTATTGTTTTTTAATTCAACCACACTTTTGGCCAAAGATCGATAATTATCGATAAACAACCAGGGTTATTAATGCTGTGTTAACTAAATTAAATGTGTAGGCCATCTAAAACTATAAACAGAGAAAGATTATTTCCCTTTTTTCTAATTTTGAGAATCAATATATGTATATCGACACAGACTAAGACTAAACCTCAACTTATCGATTGTTACTAAAAAAAACCGATTTCTTACCTTTCGATTAAAATTTAAATTTAATCGAACTACTTTATTATCTATCTCCCATAGTAGGTAAAGAATTTTAAACATATATCGACAAAGACTTAGACTAAGACTCGAACCTTAACTTATCTTTTGTAACTAAAAAACGCCGATTATTTACCTTCCGATTATAGCTTGAATTGAAGCGAACTACTTTATTAACTAGCGCCTCATAGGAGTAAAAGCTCAACTGGTTAAAATTGTTTAAATCTTTATACAATTCTGATTAGGATCAGCTTAATATAAAAAAATTTCTCTCTTCAGTTTCTCACGATTTTATTCACTTTTTGATAACTTTTCGCCCATTGTACCAGCTGTCTGTCAATTGTTTGAAGCTTTTGCTACGTTCGGGCGCCTCATCAGTTGGAGCGCGATTAAAATTACGATTTAATTTTATTAAATCATCAAAAAGACATTTATGCAATCGCAAAATGTAATACGTACGAGACGTGCAGCCAATGCATAACCGACCCACCCAAGTGGCACCAACAAATCAAATGGATAAATGATAAATGAAAAAGGCTCAGCTCGCAATTAGTGACAATTTGATTACAAGTTAATACTTAAGCAGCTTGGCCAATTGTCAGCCTTGTGCACAATTTGACTGACGGTCAAAGCTAACTAACGGTCAACCAACTAAACTGAATGCTGCTCGTTTCGGTGGCAATATTCTAAGGTCGCACCACTCACGGGTGGCAAAACTAGATCTCGCTCTAGACTAGAAATACGCACTCTAGTTCTTGGCTGGAAACTAGTTCTGGGTTCTAGACTAGCAACACGCACTAGTTCGCATTGACAGTGACTTGAGTTGACTTGAGCGAATCCAGTGAAAAGTTGCGGTGGTTCGACTCAAGGTTTGAACCAGTCCAAAGGTTCAAATCTTAAATATAATTTTAAATTAATAAACAAATATCTGTTGATTAAATATATTTTTAATCAGTATAATTTTAAATTAATAAACAAATATCTGTTGATTAAGAGTTGGAGCATCATTTAACTAATTTTCGACTCAAGGTTTGAACCAGCCTAAAGGTTCGAATCTCAAATTCAGCTTGAAAACCAAAATATTTGTTGTTTAAGAGGTAGAATATCTTTCAAATATATATTTTTATATTATCTGACCTGAAAGACGGCATGTTGAGGGTTCACTGGAAGATATCCTATGAATATACGCTAAAATATGATTTGGTTCGGGCTTATCTTTGCTTTTTCCTAGATCAACTGGTTCAGTTCCAAGTTAGCTTCACAGTTGAAAGAAATTTTAAATCCTGGTTCTAGACTAGAAACACGCACTAATATTGAAAAGTTGCGGTGGTTCGACTCAAGGTTTGAACCAGCTTAAAGGTTCAAATATTAAATATAATTTTAAATTAATAAGCAAATATCTGTTGATTAAGAGTTGGAGCATCATTTACCTAATTTTCGACTCAAGGTTTGAACCAGCCTAAAGGTTCGAATCTTAAATCTAGCTTGAAATATAAAAAATATAATTCTGAATGAATTCTTAAGTAATTGTTGATTAAGATGTGGAATATCTTTTAACAAATTTTCTATCTTCTATTAAGCTAATGTTATATTTATCTTCCTTTTGAAATATATATTTATATTACCTGACCCGAAAGACGGCGTTGTTGAGGGCTGGAAGATATCCTAACTATATTCTCAATAATATGTTTTGGTTCTGGCTTTTTCCCTTGATCAACTGCTTTGGTTCCATATTTGAATTCCTCTATCGAACTGTGCTTCCTTATAGAGCCTAGTTTTAGTTTTGTGAACCACAAACTTATATCAATTGCTTTTCATTTTTATTGCATTTCGTCTCAGCATGTTTGAACTTGAGTTAAATAAGGCATAAAAGCTGGTTAGATTTATAGAACTGTGTTGTTTGTTTGTTTGTTTGTTTTTTTCTGTTTTTATCGCGGTCGAAACAGCCTTAAGATTAGGTAGACAAGAAGAACATACATATGAAAGGCAACAACGAATGTGTGAGTGTAGATGAGAGTGAATTCGTATATGTACATAAGTAGAGCGATATATATCGCTTGCATTTGAACTAATACTACAACTATCGACTACGACGATGGGTCAGACGGCAGCCCGCCGCTGGCCACGTGGAGGAGAAATTGCGCTTGGCGGTCAGGTCAAGAGGTCAAGAGGTCGTCAACATTGTGGTCTTCAGTTTCATTTTTGTTAATCGTGACTTAGTGATAGGCCAGCGGCGAGTAGGCGGGGCCCAGAGCCGGACCATGATAAGCCGGAGCCAGAGCTGGTCCATAGGCTGGTGCCAGAGCTGGGCCATAGGCGGGGCCATAGGCTGGCAGCTTGGCCACAACGGGTGCATGCAACAGCGGAGCCGGTGCCAGAACCTTGGCCACGGGAGCGACAGCCTTGACGGCGACGCCCTCGCGATGGACGACGGCATTGAAGCCGTGCACAGGATCCGCGGTATACTCCACAATGCGACGGGTGCCGTCGGCCTCGATCAGCGAGTAGGAGCCCTGGACAACGTCGCCGCTGCGCGTCTCCTGCTGGTTCTTCACGTCGCCCGTGGAGCTATCCTGCGGTTGCAAAAGTAAACAAAAGATAATCAGCAAAGGATTCGGTTCGGTTCGGTTCGGGTCTGGTCTGGTCGGCGGGCACTCACATGCACATCGTAGCTGAAGCTGTACTGTGGATTCGGATCGTATGGCTCGGGTCCGGCCACCTTGGCGACGGCCACCTTGGCCAGGCCGGGATAGACGGGCGCCGCCAGCTTGGGATAGACGGGCGCGCCCAGCGAAGGATATCCGGGCAATGCCAGGCCAGGACCGGGCACCAGCACAGCGCTGGACACGGCCAACAGAGCGCTAAAAGCGAGCAACAATTTTTGTGCCATTTTTAGTTTTGTTGAAGGCGATTTGAAGGCAATTTGGAGTAGATTTTCTGGAGCTGGAGCTGCTGCGGCTGCTGCTTGGCTGACAAATGAACTCACTCTGTGGTTCTGATGCTGAGCGACAATTGCTTTTTATAGCCAACACCAATCGAGCTGCGGGCCCAAGCCCCCAAATCCGCAACCAAATCTGCTCGCAAAAATATTTATGCAAAAGCAACAACAACAACAAAAACAACTAAAAAGTGCGCATGCGTGTGGAGTATATTGAAAATGCTTGCTAAGATCACAAAATGCAGCAGCAGCAGCACCACCAACAAGAAGAAACAAGCAGAGCGCTCTAGTCGAGTGTGCACGACTAGCAGATGCCCTGTAAAGTATTTTTCTTCTTCAATCTCACAATAGGGAAAATGCATTCTTTAATAACTTCTGTGTTTGTTGGACGATTCCTCTGCAATTATCACAGCTTAAAGATGACATTCAAGCGTGACTAGAAGATACCCTGTAAAATGACATATATGTATTTCCCTTCTTTGGCCTCACAATAGGGAAAATGCATTCTAAAATAAGTTCTGTGTTTGTTGACAGCGTAAAGATGACATCAAAGTGTGACTAGAAGATACCCTGTAAAATTACATATATGCATTTCCCTTCTTTGGCCTCACAATAGAGAAAATGCATTCTTAAATAACTTCTGTACTTCTTGACCGATCCTTATTAATTTACCACAGCTTATAGATGACATGTATGATATTTACCAAAAGGAGTTCGATATTATATTGGGCGAGTGTGGAAGTGCAGGGTAACTAAAAAACATTCCAAATGTTGTTTGCTTAAAAATAGTCGCTATAAATCGATATTTATCGATCTTATGCAGAGGCCTAATTAACTGATTCGATATACGCGCAGTTAGATGTTATAATCTCTGGCATCTTGGGATACATGCTTAAAAATAATATCTATAAATCGATATTTATCGATTTTATTCATAAACCTAACAAACTGCGTCGAAATGCGAGCAGTTTTTATAATCTGTGGCATATGTATAAATATAAATAAATAAATATAATATATATAAATATAAATATATGTATCAATTCGATTGTTCCTTAGCGATATACTTAAAAATGTTAGCTATAAATCGATATTAATCGATAGTTTTGAATCGATTTTATGCATAGACCTAATAAACTGCGTCAATAAACGAACAGTTCAATGTTATAATCTCTGGCATATGTCTACCTCATATGTAAATCGATTGTTACATACTTGGGTCACAATGCCAATATACCCCGCTTATATATAAACAATTAACTGCAGGGTATAAAAATGAAAATAATTCATTTTTCGTTGCGTCGCAATTGCCCCTGGCAATTGGCAGTCAGGGCAAGTCGAGCGGTAGGGGGGGGGGCGGGGGGGAACAGAGGGGGGTGGGCGTTAGCTGACTGAGGGGCGGGCGGGGCGGGCGGTTTGCTCGGTCGGCAGGCCAGACAAAACAGCTTAGGCCTACGAGAATGGCACGCATGTTGTCTGGCTGGGTCGGCCCGGCTCCTAGGCGAGTGGTGGACAGGCCAAAATGAATGGATACATGAGCTCCAAGCAGCAGCAGCGGGCGGGGATTTGATCGTGACAAAAAAGTTCAATTCGAAAGCGTTTTTTGGGGCCGGGTGGCCAGGCGACATCAGGTGTGCGTACGTGTGTGTGCGCTGGCCAACACACACACACACGCACACACACACACACACACACACACAGAGACGGGCCACGCACCCAGTCGATTGTTGAAAGGTGTGTGCGTCGCCGAGATCAGCCTTCGAAACTGGCACAAAGCAGCGCCGCGCCGCGCCCAGCAGCAGCAGCAGAAACATTAACAGTTCACCCCGCAGACTGGCCGACTCCGAATCCGACTCCGAATCCGACTGCGAATCCGCAATAACCGACAACAACCGACTCCGACTCCCCAACTTGCAGCAGGCAATTGCCACTGCAACAATGTTTAAATACCCTGCAACCAATGAAAGTGGCCAGAGAAAAACGGGTATATGTACAGTGGGGCATACGTATGCGACGAACTGAAGAATGAAACATTTGCGAATACAATAGATATACAGATTCTTGATCAGCATCAACAGAAACTTATCTCCGCTAGATATAGATTATAGATCATGGATTATAGATGATAGATTATAGATTAAAGATTATAGATTATAGATCATGGATTATAGATCATGGATTATAGATCATGGATTATAGATTATAGATTAAAGATTAAAGATTATAGATTATAGATTAAAGATTAAAGATTAAAGATTAAAGATTAAAGATTAAAGATTATAGATTATAAATTATAGATTATAGATTAAAGATTATAGATTATAGATCATGGATTATAGATTATAGATCGTGGATTATAGATTATAGATCTTTTGATTATAGATTATAGATTAAAGATTATAGATTATAGATTATTGGTTATAGATTATAGATTATAGAACATGGATTATAGATTATAGATCATTGATTAAAGATTATAGATTATAGATCATGGATTATAGATCATCGATCATGGATCATGGATCATCGATATTTATATCAGGAATATTATATTTCATTGGATATCTTCATCAACTGCCCCAAGGCCCAAATATGGATTTTCGGCCACGATATTTGGAGTATTTCTAGAGAACTATAACAACAAACTAAAATAAATTTATTATATAGATAGGTAGATAGATAGGTAGATAGATAGATAGAAAGATAGATAGATATAGATAAATATAGTTCCAGAATATATTTATTTCTTTGGATAGTCCAAAACCTGAGCTCTGATTATGATTCTTGGTATCTAAACACATTTCAAAGCCATCTTTGAGAACTGAAAATTTTCCTAACGATCGTTCAATAAACTCAGAAGTTATTTAGGAATGCATTTTCCAAATTTAGTGCTAAAAAGAAGCACACCCGTGAATATATCTAACATTACAGACAATTTAAAGGCGCTTACAGGGTATTCATTAGTCGCGCACGCTCGACTAGACAACTCTTTCTTGGGTTTTTCGTACATTTTACTGCCATTGGGACAATTTTGCCCATTATCACTAATTTTGAACGCACGCTGCGCCTTGTTAGGCGTCGCAGTCGCCAGCGGCAGCAACGCCAACGCAGACTGCGACTGCGACGGCGGCGGAGACATGCGCAGTTTTGCGTAATCAAAAATTGTATCGCGTCGAGTACTTTCAATTAAGCTATTGAATAATTCGAGTGCGTGTCGATCCGATCGAGTGAATGTTGCAGTTTGCATGGGAGAGTGTTCTTTGGGTGACGACTTGGGGGAGGAACGGGACGGCGTCTTTAGGGAGTTTCATAACGTTGAAGTCGAGGAATAGAAATTAAAGTCAATTTTTAAGCCAAGGCTTCCTGCTGAAGGTCCTTACGTTACCTAGAGTACAAGTACTTAACCATGTTTAGTGAATCCTTAATAGATTTCCAGCGGATTCTTAACGCAACAAATAAATATTTCTTATACTACAGAGTATTTGAAGGGTACAGGGTATTCATTAGTCTCGCTCCCTCGATTGGACCACTCTTACTTAGTCTTTATAGGTTTTTCATTTAATTTCACCCCAAAGAAATATTTTCTTTTCACAGTCGTTAGGTCTTTGGGTCTTGGCTTGCCCATTGGAATCGTTTTATTATTATTCCTTAGAGCTAAGCTCTTTAGTTTAAATATATGCGTAGAATTTAAGAAACCAAAGAAAAGCTGTAGAGGATACAGATGGACGTACAAAAGGATTTGATCCTAAAAGACTTAATTTCGTTGGTCCACTGGTCTCTAGTTATAATCCAAGTCTAAAGAACCGATCTATAGAAGATGGTTGTAATAACTATAATCTTAAGGTCTACAGCTCTTAAGCTCAAAGTAGTAAAGGAAAGGTCTATGAATCATAAGTTCAGTGAAGTATAGGAAATTGAATTGATTTTAATTTAGTTGAAGATTGTGCTCGGATCTTGTTTAAAGCCGGATCGAAACTGTCGAGAAAACTGAAGGGTCGTCCGAACTAAGGTCGTCCTTAGGTCTAGACGAAATATATTGTGCTTAGTTCCTCGATCTAGGTCGAGCAATAGAAAAGCATTAGGTCCCAGTGTCTGCAGATGGAAAGTCAATTTTTAAATTTATTGGTCTGGAGAAAGATTAGAATCAAATTCCAAAGTCTGCAGATCTGAAATCCGTAAGGGAGGGATTTGGAATTTAAGAAATGGAATCAAGAGAGAAAATATCTTCTTAGTACCTTAAAGCGCTGTGTCTTGAGATCGCAGTTGAATCAAAATGCATTTCATTTGAATATTTCGAGCAGTTTTGTTCAACTCAAAGCCATTTGTCAGCGTTTGGATTAGCCATAGCCATAGCCAGAGCCAGGTGTCCCAACAATTAGCCATGCTTGTGTTCTCTTTGGCTAACTGGATTTATTAAATGATTTATGAGTTTGGTTAGATCTACAGAACGGACAATAACTTATCTACAAGCTAAGATCAGACAGCAGCTGTTACCTAGCCCAGGAATGGGGCGACTGGACGTGGGGCAACCACTGGAACTGGAACTGGAGCTGGAGCTGGAACTGGAACTGGGCCGCGCTGGACGACCGCATTGAAGCCGTTGATGGGATCGGCCGTGTAGAAAACGGTGCGCAGCGAACCGTCGGCATCCACCACGGAATAGGAGCCCTTGACCACATCGCCGTCGCGCACCTCCTGCTGGCTCTTGCTGTCCCCGGTGATGGCATCCTGGACATTGTAGGCATACGCATATTGCGGATGCGGATCAAAGTCCGTGTTCACGGGCACAGCCACGCCGGGCAGCAGGGCGCACTCGATGACGACGAACAGAGCGCAGCTGATGAGGAGAGACTGCAAAGGATGTCAGCTAAGACTCGAACCATTTCTTCCTTCTCCAGTCCAAACTTACCTTGAGCAGAGCCATGTTGATTGTCTTGGAATGAATTGTGGATTGATTGATTGCACTTTCGGGACTGTCTTTTGGTGCTGTTGTCGCGTGGTTTTAAACGCTTTGCCACCCGTCTGGGTTGCCAAAAGTGAGCCAATGTCTGACGCAAGGCGCATTCCGTGTTGTCGGGAACACACAAAATATTTCCTCAATGGACGTGCCAACAACAATTTGCACAATCCCAGCACCCAGCAAGTGCTGGGCTTTATGACAATCATAACTTTAACTGTGGCACGTGCTGCGCATTAATAGCTTCCCATTTCGGCCCGTCTTGAGGTTGAGGTCGAACCTACCTCAACAGTGATTGAAAATACACATGACTAAGCTCTCAACCTTCGAAGAAATCAATGGAGTGTGTTTGACTTGGAAATGGCATTAGATGAGATGTTGGTTGTAGACTAACTCCGGGGTCCTTTGTCTCCAGTTGCTCCAAAAGTGAATTCCTTAAATCTTATGTGAATTTTAATGTACTTCCGAAAGTAATTCTTCAGCGGAAGTCAACCATGATAACATGACGATCTCGACTTTGCTCGTCGCACTAAGAGTTGTTGAAATGTGTAGAAGAGAACTAAAAGACTTGGATGGAATAATGAGGATTCGAACTCTCCAAGTCCTTATTCCAGACACAGCAGAAATTGGATTTCTTCTCATCAATCAATGTGAAGGATGTTGCCTTTTTTTTTGGGCTGACTCTGAAGACTTCTTTGTCAGCGATGTTTCGACTTTGGTCTTCCCACTAACAGCTGTAGAAAGAAGACTTCAATGGAGTGAAAATGAGGATTCAACTCTCCAAGTTCTTATTCCAGAGACAGCAGAAATTGGGCTGATTCTCAAGACTTCCTTCCCATCAATCAAAGTGAAGAATGTTTTTTTTTTTCTTTTTTTGTACCGAAACTTGTATTCAGTAGATGCATAATATAAGATGCGGATTTCGACTCTGATCGTCGCACTAAGAGCTTAAGGAATACGTAGAAAAGAATTAAAAGACTTCAAAGGAATAATTAGGATTCGAACTCTCCAAGTCCTTATTCCAGAGACAGCAGAAATTGTCCGCTAAAGACTTCCGTCTCATCAATCAAAGTGAAGGATGTTTTCTTTTCTTGTTTTTTTTTTTTGTACCGAAACTTTTATTCAGTAGATGCATTTAATAAATCACTAGATAAATGGCCGATAGCCGTTTCCCGAAATCCCCTAGAAACGGTATCCCTAGAAGCTAGATGGTCCACATGAGGTCCACGGAGTTGGCTTTCAGTGGAGGACAGCACGCACGTCATTTTTGTGTTTCGGATGGTTTTTGGAAGCGGAATATTGTATATGTAATACTAGAACTATTCAACAACGGTCGGGGCTGAGTTGGCGTCGTCTAGTAGTGTCCGCCGTAGCCGGAGCCGCCGTAGGCGGGCGCGGCGTATCCAATCTTGGTGAGGGTCGGCAGCGCCACCTTGGCAACGGCCAAAGCGGGCTTGGCGACAACGGCCACGCCCTTCTTCTCGACAACCGCATTGAAGCCGTTCACCTTGTCCGCGGTGTAGGTCACCTTCCGAATGGTGCCATCCGGTTCGGCCAGGGAGTAGCTGCCATGGACGACGCCATTGACCAGGGACTCCTCCTGCTGCTTGGAGTCGCCCGTGTGGTGATCGGTGACGCCGTACGAGAAGCTATACTGTGGATTCGGATCGTAGGGCTCGGGCACGGCTACCTTGGCCACCGCCAGAGCAGGTGCTGGGGCGGCTATATAGGTGGGCGCTGCATGCTGCACCAGGGTGGGCGTGGCCAGGAGCTTGGGCGCCGCATAGGAAATGGCCGGGGCCGCAAGCAGCGACGGGCCATAAGGATCAATGGGTATGGCCAGCGCCACGGACAGCGCCAATCCAAGCACGCACACAGTCTGCCGGAGAATAGAAGCGAATATGAGTGGAGTGGAGTGGAGTCCCGTGGAGGACCTGATGCCCTGTTCGAGTGCCTTACCTGAGCGAACATATTTCTGAAGGATTTCCTTTGCCTTTTCTTGTTTGGTTTTTTGGTTGACGGAAGGCGAACGCGTCTGCACTGCAAGAACTCAGCTCGAATGTGAGATGCATTTAACGCCAGTTCTTCAGTTTTATATATGCGATCCGTTGTCGCGCTTAACCATTTCTGGCAGCCTTCCCTCCCTCCCATCCCCTCCTCTCCTCCAAATAGCCACTCGTCTCGTCCAGCTGGTCTAGCTAGGTGGCCAGTGACAATTGCTTTGACTTGGCGTCTCTCGAAAACACTTTAGATCTCGATCTCGCACCCCGATCTCGCGATGCACATGCTCTAGCTCGAATCTCGTGCTCCTAGTTGCAATTTCATGTTTTTC